>JAUBNQ010000012.1:29286173-29311502 GCA_032353495.1 Ctenopoma kingsleyae
AAGTACATGGTAACAATTTCTAATTCTGTAGAGTAGTATAGCCAAATTCTGCAGGTACTTCCTGTAACTTCATAGACCTTTCTATATGGTTAGAGTAAAAAAAATCTAGTTCATAAATATTATTAAATATATATTCTCAGGAATAACAAATATGGCATTGTCAAAGAAGGATAATATTTTATATAATTTCTTGTCTTCTATGTCTTCATAGTTAGTCTCCGTCTATGTATTTGATTACACTTGCACCATGAAAAATAAAGTAATCTAGCCAGTTAGAGCAAACTGGTGCAAGCTCGTCATCATAAACCTTAATTCCTCTTAATATGTTTGCACCCTTGTGGCAAACAACAATTGATGTGCATGGCTGCACTGAACCAAACTGGAGGGTTAATAATTATTTTTTATGGATAGTTTCTCCTGAGGATCTAGTTACAACAGCAGTGGGATGGAGCTTTGTGTAGGCACTTGCCCTCTGCATGTTAGCCACTGTGAGTAGGTGGAAGGCAGGCGTGCACAGACCCACATCCACTCACATTCACACACAAATCTACTCGTAATGTAAATGGCAGTTTTATCCATTTACTGAGTTACACGTTTCAGTCTCTGCTTCTGCTGAAAGGTTTGAGGTCACATTTGAAAAATATGATTTTTGAAATGTGATCACAGCCGCGAAGGTGGCTAAAACCCTGCTGAGAAAATGTTACATGACATCCTGTTGATCACTAATCATATGAAACACTGAGGTGCATTCTGCCTTTCAAGTTGCTGTGTATTATCGAGCTGAAGGGGGTCGTCTGCCAGGAGCTGATGTCGCTTCTTGCTTGTTTGAAATCCATTTTTCAGCGTGTATTAGCATTTATGCGGATGACACACTCGGGCTCGGTAGAGAAATTCATTTGGCACAGACACCATGTTAAAAGATGAGAGATGGCCCTGTGCACACACCTACACATGCACACAGATATTAAGTGTTGGGGGGAAAAAAAAAAAAAGGAAAAGTGCCGGTTTCATATTTCACAGCACTGTTTCCACCAGGGGCCAAATTAAAGATGACACCCTCTAACTATGTGTCAATGCAAACAAAGCAAACATCTAGGCACAAGACTGCCAGCGAAGTCATTAGTCGTGTACGTTTCATGTTTGAAGCAGGGTGGGGGGTTGTCAGAGCTGATGGACTGGAAATAAAGAAAGTCCAGTGATGATGGATGTGAATCGTTTGCACCAGCAGCAGGGTAAAAATATGGCACTTCCTGCCTGGACTTACAGAGATGTTTGAGTCTGTGTGAGGTTGTAATGAGTTTTCTGTCACTTTCTTTGACTACGTGATTTTAGAATGTGTCAGTTTTTAGGCATGTGCGGCAGGCATATTTTGAGCATAATTCAGTTGAGCTTATGTTTGTCAGGCAGGTGAATTCATCCTGTTGATTAAGATAAGTAATAGTAATAAGATGTCTAAGTACTGACAGTGACAGATAAAGACTATGCACCTCTTGCATTGTGCTGTTTTGACCTTTTCAAGCTTCTAGTCCTACTTATCTTTACAAAAAGGGATACATCAACACTGGTATTGTTAATAGGTATAATTATGAAATGGTTGAAATTGCTGTCTTTTTATATATCACAATTATGACTCTTCACTTTCCCTTGTTTTGATTTTTTTTTTTTCACTCCAGCATAATTACAGGAGTTGAGACATGATGTTGAAACTAGCAGGGGCACAGTTACATCCCTGTCCCTCTGTTCCCCTTATGATTACTGTAATTACAGCCCGAGCGGTCTCCATATCAGGCACATATCACTGGATAAGAGCTGAGAGGTTGGACCTGAGAGGAATGGTGGACATTTGTGGCCTCAATAAATGTAAATGTACTCAATCAACCAGGGAGATGATTATGGGTTATGCTTGTTAATTTCTTACTAGCAAAGATAAAATGTAATATCACTTATTAAGTAGTTTTAAACAGAAAGTTAGATTTAGACTGATGATGTGAAGTGCAGCAGCAGAGTTTAGTTTGAGCTCGATATTAATAATCTAAAACTTAAATTGAGTTCAAGGACCAAACATTAATTTGCTGTAAGAGGACCTATCACTTGCTTTATCATTTTACAGTAAGAAAGTAACTGTGTCTGCATGTCTGTACAGAAAGTGTAGCGTAAGCTGTTAGCGTTAGCTTCAGCTCTGGTGAAGAGTGTAGTGTCATCTGTGGTGCTGTGGCGTTTAGGGACACTATGGAGTAGTGTAGTGTTGTGTGTAGTGTAGGTCATGCGTGTTTCTAAAGCACTCAGAGCCCAACAGCGTTTAGTGTTGCTGATTCAATAAAACCCTGTACCACAAAAAAAAACTAAACTCTATTGACTCTGGATTTGGAGATTAATTACTGACTTTTTAATGTATCTTGCTGACTGCTTTTAAAAGAAAGAACTTGTAAAATATTATGCACCTGATACATGATATTGTGGCAAAAGACAGTGGAAAGCTATAAATTCCAGGCAAACTGTACCTGTCCTCCAGGGCTGCTTCCATCCATCCATTATCTTTACTGCTTATCCTGTTAGGGTCACGGCAGTGGGGGGAGCTGGAGCCAGTCCCAGCTGACATTGGCCAAGAGGTGGGGTACAGTCTGGACAGATTGCCAATCTATCACTGACACATGGAATGCAGGTAGAAATCAGAGTACCCAGAGAAAACCCACCGGGCCAGGGGAGAACATGCTTCCTTTCTCCCCGGTCCGTTTTCTTCATACACCCAAATTCCAGCCATAAAAATGACCTAAATCTTCAGCATTTTTCTGTCAACTTCATGTTGGATTCGCACACATCTGAACAAAGATAAAATAAAAGAATGTCATAGATGTAGTAGGTTTACCAAATGTTATTGCACTGCATGGATCAGAATCTGATAATAAAAAGTAATTTCAAGGTAATTTCACAGCATTTGCAGTGTGTATTCACAGTTTTTATAGTTGCTCCTTTTCAAAGAAAGTATATGGAAAAAGTATATGGGGAAAAAAAAACATAATGATCGCAGAGGTTGTAGTAATGTGGTTTGGTTGCAGTGTCCAAATTGCTTCGTAGCCCAGTGAAGGTTTTGGGAGCATTAGTCAAAAAATGTTCCACTTCTCCTTAATACAGCCATGCACTCACTGCATATTCAACCTACAGTCCCATGTGCACCGCTCCATCTCAACGGAGAAATCACGGTTAAGGAGATTTAAAGAACAGTAGATTTCCAGTATAGCATTTGTACAACAGAGATCAGTACTAGTCAGAAAATGTTGATTGAAAGAACTTCTTGCCTTCTTATCTTGCAATTCTGCACACATGTTCAGCATGAATACAGATAGGGGGTATTTTACAGCACTAGATAACCACAGATAACCTGAGAAAATCCACAACCTAGTTAGTCAGATAACTAGTGCATGCCCATAGATCCTGCTTTTTTTGACCTGATGTGTTTAAGCAGATTCTCCAAGAGCTGCTGAAAGACTTCCTAAGAATCAGGAAATCATTAACAAAATGATAGGAAATAAGTGTGAGGAAGGTAGTTACAGCAAATAAATTTCAATATAACTTCAAAGAAGCTCCAGGAACACACTGAACATACTAATGTGAGAGTTTAAGGCAGTATTCTGATGTTATAAATTATTTCTAAGTGGATCTTATAATTGCAATGAACGACTACAGCTCTGGTGCTACTTAAGCAATGCAAGCATATACATCCATAAGTTATGGATAATCTTTTTTTAAGCCAATGTTCTTACTTCTATGTCAGGTTTGAGGCTAAAGTGGAGAAGGTTTAACATGCCAGCATACTGACATCACTGTGGACCACAATTAAAAGGAGAAAATTCAGTAGTTGCCGAAGAACAAGATATAATCAGGTGGACTGCCTCTGCTGCAACATTTTGTGACCATGTCGTAGTCTGCAGATTCTCTGGCATTAATATGACAGCAATGTCCTTTTCCAAGATTTGAAAGCTGCTGAGTTTCCTATGCATTACTAATGAGCATGCTTCTACTTTACTCTAACCCTGAAATGCTGCCAAGACATGTGCGTGTCGATGACACAGATCTGACTTGGGTATAACGAAGGGTTCTTATCTTAGCCTTCTGCACCATGAGAACTATGAAAATAATATGTAAAGACTTTAATTATACTGGCATAACATAAGAATAATATTTAGGATGATGTTAAGCTTGATTTATGATTCTGCATCTACACCATAATGTACACTATACCAAGACATAAGCTATGGTATTGTGTCCACACCTATGTGGTGCCTATGGTACAGACTGATGTGTACCTCCCCAGAAATATAACTAAACGTTGATACAACACAGACGGAAACTACTGTGATTCGTCTACTCTGTAACATCGAAGTGGTTGTACAGACCATGTCCTCTGATGTCCAGATGCCCATCATAACGTCTGACATGCTCAGACCTGGCTTTATCTCAGTATACCAAGAAATGTCTTGATGTTGGAGCACTGCTTAGTATTCTGCATGTGCGCTTTGGTGTGGCCTGGAGCTGTCCACTACCTTTGCTCCACCGATAATGTTTGATGACTGTTTCATTATCATACTCCACGGTGCTTATGACTGACATGTCGTCTTGTGCAGTCAGAAGACTCATTGAAGCACACTCTAGAGAAAAAGCGCGAGGGTGTGAACAAGATAATGCTGTAGCTCATTCAGAGACTGTCTAGGGCAGAATGTGCCGAGCTTCAGCAGAATTATCCATTCAATCTTCTCTTTGCTGGGGTCAAAAAAGGCAAGAAGGTGGCACGCCTCTAGGAAATTAATCTCCCTGCACAGCTTTCATCACAGTCACATCTGAGAGAAAAGATGGCTTTCTTTTTCGCGTGTCTTTTTTCCCCTCCCTCCAACCCTGCATAATGTGCACTCTTTGTCTGTATCTTACTGGAACCTTTTTGGTCTGAGGATTGCTGTTGTTGCTATGCTTAGGGGAGTTACCATTTGTCATTTCTGTCTTAGATGTCTGCATCAGTCTGGTTACAGAGCTGGCTTCACATGCGAGTTCATCTTCCTCTGCCATTAGAGCTAAAATGTTAACTCATTTAAGCGGTATGATCATCAGTTACACTACTGACATGCGCATTCCACTTGACTTGCCGCCAATACCCTGGTGGCTTTTTGTTTGGACAGGTTGATAGATGACTGGATAGATAGCATCTGTTTAGGTCTCTGTCTGTGGCAGGCAGGACGGCAGTATTATTGTGATACAAGATTTAGCTTTGTGGGCATCACTGGCACCTGGATTTGTTTCTAAATGTATTAACATGGCTTTTCTCCCAGATATTAATATCACAAAACACCAATTTTCAACAGCAGATACAAGTTTAAGAACAGACTAACACACACAAAACAAAATAGGGTAGAAGCAGAGAACTAATTCCTACAACATATCTACAAAGATAGGTTTTTAAGTCTGTCTTAAAACAATAGCCAGGTGCCCATATGAATACTGAATCAGTTCTTTGAAATGATTCTTCCAAAAGATGTTTTCTGTGTAAGTGATGGGGGCCAAAATCCACAGTCCTCTATCTGTGCTGAAGACAGTATAACAGTGGTATAACAGTATAAGTATATAAATATAACAGTATAATTTTAAACAAGACTTTAATGATATCATCTTGATTTAATGAAGTATGATTGCTGTAAATCTGTGCAACGTAAAATTAATTATTTGTTTACTTAAAGTCTGTGAAGTATGTAATACTAGTACCCTTTTGTGTAAAAGATTTTGAGCCCTACAATATGTCCCCAACAATGTGTCATAACTTGGTGTATTAACCCAAGTACAGTAGACTTTTGAAAAATGATCTAATATTGTTGTTTATTTGATATTTAATTTAGTAGCTGGCATTGAAGTACAATGTTTCCCATGAGCTCTGGGTGTTTGCATGCTCAATGTCACAGCTCAACATGAGAGACAGGTCTACGAGTGAGTCTATGGGTGGCAATGAGTTCAGACCAGGGCTGTAGTCAAGTCCACTTTTGTCTAGTCTAGAACAGGTCCAGGTTAGTCAAGCCTAAATGAGATCTAGAGTAAAACTCTAAGATGTAGTGCTCGAAAACCCTCTAATGAATTAAAGCCTCTGAATTAAAACAATTCTGAAGAAGAATGGGTCAAAATTTTGACTTAAATGATACTTTATTGATCCCCTTGGGGAAATCTTTTGTGGACAGGCTGCCCCTGTGAGGCGCCAAGGGTCAAGGTATCAGTGTCTTGACACCTTGACATGTAGTTTGCCAGGACAGGGAATTGAACCGCTCGCCCTTGGGTTTGAAGACGACTGCTCTACCCACTGACCTATCCTGCCGCCCTGGCACAGCTCTTTAAAGTTCTTTAAAGTCACAAAAAATGTAGTGCAG
Organism: Ctenopoma kingsleyae; assembly: GCA_032353495.1. Taxonomy (NCBI): domain Eukaryota; kingdom Metazoa; phylum Chordata; class Actinopteri; order Anabantiformes; family Anabantidae; genus Ctenopoma; species Ctenopoma kingsleyae. The sequence goes on from JAUBNQ010000012.1 coordinate 29,292,572, forward strand.
CTTTACATTTCCAGTATCTGAATAATGTATCTGAACAACTTCCCTCAAAGTCTGTTTTGAAGGAGGAAAGAAGCAAAGAAAAAAAGATAAAAGATAGGAGAAAGTTCATTTCAAGGAAGATAAAAAAGCTGGACTTGGTCGAATCCTATTAAAGCATTCGGCAAGCCTAGTGGCCAAATCCAAGACCAGTCCAAGCCAAATATCCAAGACTCAAAGGCAACAGAAAAACAGACTTGAATACTACAACCCTAGCTCAGACATGTCTGTAATAACAGAGAGCACTGAACGCTGCTGATGTTTTTAGACAGCTAGAAATTCTTTCATGTAATGGTCAGAGATGTGCAGTAGAGTAGAGTAATAAAGGTGTGTTTTACCAGTCTGTCACCGTATAGTCAGTAGCTTCAGTATACAATTAGACTTGATGCCCATTTGTGGCGTCTACAGCTCCAGTTGACGCTGCTGTGTGAATGGGTCATCTCTCACCCTGTTTATCTCATCTGTATGTTTAACGGATTGATCCCTGCCACTGCCACTGACAGTCTTTTAATTTTTTTTGCACCAGCTTCTCACTTGTGGTAGCTTTCTGGGGAGTTTCCTCACATTGCCAGACTAATACTGCTGCAGCGTAGCAAATGGAATCAGCCATTATGAGACTGGCAAAAGAAATTAGATCAAGAGTTCAAGGCTATACACAGCAGGGTGGAGATTAGTTTACGGCACTGTCAGTTACAGTATATGAACTTGCTGTGAAACTTGGCAGTGGCTGAAACAGATCCTTTTAACACCAAACAAAATCATTTCTTAGCTGGAGTCCAACTAGTTTTACAGTTCTTTTTTCACTTTTATAGAATATGAAGTAAGTCATTCAGAATTGACTTCTAATTAATCTAAAATCGGTAACAATGTTAAGAACTGTAATTGTACAGTAGATTGCTCACAGCCACAAATGAAGGCATGGTGGATAACTCTCACTGTCCTCATTTACTAACTCAATCTTAACTATATTGTACAAATTTGAATTTATCTATTCACTTTCACTCTCTTATCAACCACCTACATCTGTCCCCAAATCACACTGAAGGTTGATGAGGACAAAGTTAATGGTAAGCGCCTAGTAGCCAAAGTAAAATACATGTTGATGACAGAATAACAAACAGAAAGGGGATTCAATTAGGTGTGTAATTGGCAGGGTACCTGTCTGCTGTGAAGAGCATGAATCACATGTTCCACAGGGAGGACTTTATTGCTGTTATTCTTTATGCTGTGTAGGTTCACTGTTCACCATGCATGCTTTTACTGAGTAATCTCAATTAGGAAAGTCACCTCTATGTACTCTATGTACAACGTGTCAGCTGTGAGCAGAGTTGTCAGGCTTTGATCACTTGAACTTAAAATGTTAAAACTAAAACTTAATCAATACTACTGACAACATGTATACACTTTGTAAAATATTTACTATACTTCATTATGAGGAATCAAATTTGAGTAAATCTTGAATGTAGGACAGCAAAAAAAAAAAGTATTCCATATTGGCCAGATGCCATACAGTAATACACAGTTCTGTAAATGTCACTCTTGGCTTCACTGAGGCATGAAAAGTTTAAGGGCTAATTCATAGTTCAATCGGGTCGCCTCATAAAGTCCAACAATAATAGGCAGAAGTGAGACTGACCTTGTGTGCAGTAATAAAAGTAATAAAGTCATGATCAGTCATTATTAGCGGCAACTGGAGTTCTAATGTTTTATGGATGATGGTTTCTAATAATAATAATGCTCCTGAACTTTGTTGTTAAGACAGTGACTAAGAGATACAGAGGCAAATTGGTAATTTTGAAGGCCATGACCAAAAAAACGACACATACATCCCCCCCCCACCCCCACCACCACCACCTTCAGCCAGCCTGTTGGACACATCCCACTTCTCTCACCAGGGAGTAATTAGAAAGTAACACGGTATCCAGCGTAGTGTGAGCTGTCTATCATATGCTGCTCTAGGGCGATGCGTTCAGGGACAGTACAGAGTATAGGTCTCCATGTTGTGAGCTGGTCAGACATTGAAGATTCACAGAAAAGCAAGATTTCTAGTAGCATATTTTTGAAACTAGTGATTTAATGGTTGTAAAGTAAAAAGATAGTTACAAGATCGTTTGTGTCATATTGCAGATTCACCAGCGCCACAGGGTCAGATGTGGAGGAGTGATATATTTTGCTGTCCTTTCTAGTTTTGACCATAAACAAATTGAATTCTGGCACAAAATACTGCTTGTTGGTGATTTCAGTCCAAAAAAGAATATTGATAAGAACTGGATCAGTCCAAACCTGGCAAAGGGAGACTGGGAGATCAAGACTAAGAATAACAAACACTGATGTTTCTTGGCAACTGGTTGTGTGTTTGTGTGTGCCGTACATACTGCATGTAACTACTCGTGCGTGTGTGTGTGACTCTTGTGCAGAGAGCGAAACTCTGCTTGGTGACTCGGGAGAGTTTGAAGCTTTTGGATGCCGTTTTGTGAGGATGATTAATGACTAGACTTTGGCGCACAGCTCTGTGGAACCATTGTAGCCTTGGAGCCTGATTGTCCTCTAACGCAGTGAGAGATGAGAAAATATTGGAAAATTAGGTATTGTCTCATCAACAACACCGTTTTAGGAATGAAAAACAATGTTGTTAATGATTGCAAGGTAAAACACATTGTTCTCCATGTGCTGCACAGGTATGATAGTTTAGGCTAATTAGAAAAGTCATATGGGCCTGTGCTTGTATAGAACTGGTTACCCCATCTGTCATGCATTACTGAGTTTTAATCAATAAGTCAGCATCAGTGAGATTGCTGCTTATCCCTGTCCGTTTCCTTAATTTTCTCTTCAGAACATGGTGCCCTCCCTGTTTATCCTTCACCTCATCTCGTCATCTTATGCTCGCTGTCTTTGGACTACTTTGTAGTAATATACAAGCCCATTCCTTTATCTCTTCCCTTCTAATTGGCAGTCAGTTCTTGTTTGTTGTCTTATTTTGTTCTTTTTTCAGCCACAGCTTTCCAGCAAAGTAGAAAAATACATACAGATTTCTGTGAATACAAATAAGGGCTGTGCCATATTGTATATGTATGTAATTTTTGGTAATATTGCGATATTGACAATATAGTTGTGTGATGATATGTTTGCATATGCATGGTAATGTGGACTAAATAGTGCCTCAAACATAGGAAGTCTGCATGTGCACGTTTAGTCTGGCAAAGAGTTCATTGTAAATAAAAAGAGCTTCCTCCATCATTTGGAAACAGTTCAGCAACTAATCAGGTGTGAATGAAACATCTGTGATTTGCAAGATGTGTCAGAATCCTGAACCAACAAAGGGTGGAAACATGAATGGAACGTGTTTTAGCACCTCAAGCACAAACAGCACCAATATGAGGAGTAGATCGTAGAAGGTCAGAACAACAGTAACAAACTCTTTAATTCAGAAGGATAAGAAGCAAATGCAGGAACAAACTGATGGAGGCGGTAGCTCTGAGCCAAGACATGATGCCAGACCAAACTGTTTCAGGCAGGAATCCAGGTAAATCTTTGACGAAAGGACCCTAGATACAACAGGTTGTCAAAAAAAATATTTCATTCATATTCTCTGTTTAAGCTGCTTAATTGGTGTAGTTTAGCCTCTTTTTATTAAAATCACTGTTTGTGTTTGCATCTCAAGACTATATGCTGGTGTGGCCTGGGTCAAAAAGATATTGTTCATCAGTTTTATATTCATACCACAAAATGGTAATGTGGTTTTAATCACCCACACCTAATTCTAATCTGTCTTCAGACTTTTTTTTTGTCTGTTTATGCTTGGTTGTCAGCTCTCTGTTGCTAGAAGGTGCATGGCCACAGGATCCATAAATAAATGTTATAAAATACATGAGCTTACATTAGTTCATCAAATTATGTCTTCAGTTGTCAGAGTCCTGCAACACCTACAACTCTTATCTTTAAGTGCACTCTATGGCAAAGGACACTTCATTCTGACTGGCCTGCAGGATTTCAAGAAAACCTCCCAGTTCAACCGTGTCTTGCAACAGTGATGTTTCCATGCAACTAAACTGCCATCAGAAAGACGTTTTACTAGGGAATGTAATTCCTACCGGATGTTATGTTTGCTAATAACATAATGAGGTCATGTTGACAATTTACATAGATGACAAGTCGAAATATGATTGAGCTGACAGTCCTGTGGAAAGGCAGGTGCAAAGAGGACTTGTGGAGGAAGGCCACCAAGTAGTAGGTTTAGGAATAATGGTAATGTAGAGGGGGTTACTGTGATAAAAAGCCTTTTCTTGGATCTGGAACAGGAGGCATGAATTGAGGTTGGCACCACCGACCTGCCAACTGGAGGATGTTGTGGTTCAGGATTGAAATGAAGAAAGTTGGACACCACCTGATGACATTATCTACTGGCTGAAAGCTTCAGTCCTAGGAAGATGACTGAAATGTGAGTTGATACTGAACAAGTCAATAAAATGTATACCCAGACAGTGCTTTCTTTATCAAGTATCAGATCATTCAGTTTTGTAGCTACATTCAACTTACATTCAAAAAATATGTTCCATCGGAATGTGATGTTGATATGATTACATTTTCTACAAAACACAGTTTAGTTGCATGGGAACATTATTGTTAGGAGTCATAGTTGCACAATTCCAACACAGTGGCATATTAATTAATTATGACATGTAGTAGTAGGAAGGTAACTTTAACCAAACATACAAACTTTTATCATAGGGTGACAGGGTTCTCGTCTTCACCAGCTAATGCTACCTGTATTAGCCAGCTGGAAGCTTGTCCACCAGATATTACTGCTGATAAAAACAATTGGCACAATAGACAAGTGGCAGCGAAGAATAACCTGTTTTAGAAATTAAAAACACATTGTTTCAAAAATTAGGAATAACTCTGCTTGGAAATAAGTTGTTTATATCACTGTACATTGTATGTGAGTTGCATATGTGATGTCTGACAAGTTTTACAGGCAAAATAAGAGCAGGTGAAGTGGTTGAGGCTTAGCAAATGGTCAATTACTGTATCCTCTCATGCATGATTTTATAGATAGCCACACAGCTCATTTGGATTATAATTTACATATCCATGCTAGAATGGGGGATTTGAGTACAGATAGGAATTAATTATGAGATAGAGCTGTCCAAGTTTTACACCACCTTCCACTCGATGACCAAGGACTTGGCTCCAGCATCCCTGTGAGCCTTAACTGGAAAAGATGTTTAGATAATGGATTGATGGATAGTGTCTGGGTCCATGAGGTGTGGCAGAAATGACAACTAAGATTTAATACATGGACAAGTTATAAATTGGATTACTTTAGTGTTCTAGTTTTGTAATGTAGCCATAGAAGGTGAGAGGAAATTTTATTTAACTAATCAATCTTTTAAATTCCTTCCTCTTCTGAAAACCATGAGTAGAAGAGCTTGAATGAGAGTACTATACTAGTACTGTAAATTCTGGTAAGCATTTTAGTCAACGGTTTCATATTTTTGCAGTACGTTGTCACAGCCAGCATCTACATTGTGGTGTGATTTTAGTGGGTCTGGTGGTAGCTGGAGCTAAATCTTTTGAAGAAATGGAGGGTGCAGTTCCATCAGTTGGTTCAACGTCAGCTGAAGATCTGTTATCAGTGTTATTGGTGACTTCGTTGAAAGCAGCAGCGATGCCTGACTCTTTACTTCGTGAAGCAGTGTTTCTGACTCCATCATTAAGGTCAGCTGCTTCTAAAGGTCTGGTTGAATTTGTATTGCTGGGCATGTCTGTGGATGGCTCTCTGGGTGCGGAGTGAGGGAATTTTGGAAATCTTCATCACTGAACTTTAGGAGGGATGAGTAAACAGTGGATGGCATAAGATCACTGGATTCTACATTATCGGGAGTATCAACATCTCTATTGTTACCACTGGAACTCTTAGGGTTTAAATCACCACCAAATGAACTCCCTCTGAGTTGTCTTCATTTTATGAAAAGACAACAAGTAGCCAGGTCCTGAACTCAGCGGCCAGCGATCTGGCTGCCCCAGCAGATGCAACATAACTTTCATCCATTTTTATTTACAGTTGCTGAGAAAGAGGCTCCACTTAAAGTACACATGTGCCATGATGCAGCCTATTGCCCAAATAGCAATGGCTGTGGACATGGGGAGGCCCAGGGATACTTCTCGAGTAATAGTTGGTCTTTGGTTTACAAGCACTATGTTGTCAGGCTTCGAGTCTCAACACCAGACAAGATAGGTTTTGGAACATGAAACTCTCCATGAATCTTACAGTGTTTGTTTTGTCTGCATCTAAGGTCCTGAATCCTTCAAGCTTTTCCACTTCCCATTAAATGACTGTTCATGTTAGAAGATTTTTACTGACACCATCTTGCTCATTACAGAACTGAGACACTTTTCCTAAACATCCCTCTCCATTAAAGTTCAACTGGTAGCGGGTGGAATCACTGTAGAGTATGTCACGCTCCTTTACCTGAGATGGTGTAAATGACCTCTCCATGTTGTTTTTCTCATCACAAGTTGAATTGAATTCAGCATTCAATTCAGGATAAATTAGTTTTCATTGTCCATACTAACTTTCACATTAATTTTATGTGAAAAGCTGTCTGTTATGGCTGTCATCAGTTTATGTCGGTGTTACAAAGCTTCACCTATGGTTACTTCCCCATACTTGCCCACTGTTGTACTATAAATAAGACACAGAATTGTTAAGACTTTCTAACAAAAAGAGAAGCCCAGACAATGTTTCCCTACAATACGGAGCTCCCTTTTACAGCACTGAGGAGTGTACAGTAGCTGTCTGATATAAATCTGGAAGCAGAGAGCCAGACAACCTCCAGGCATTTTCAAGTGGAGGCAGCCACGTCCCTATAAATTATATCCATCAGCCAGAGCTAAGAGAAGGCTCAACTCTACTAACCTCTTCCTAAAGCTATTCTTTCTATACAAGTTAAAATTCCAGTTTCCCCTTCAAATGTTTGTCAGAGTCACAAAGGAATTTGGGAACAATATTTCCAAGTGTTTTTAATAAGGGGATTATCTCAGTAAAGTAACTTGTGTCTTTAGCCACTGTGAGATGCTGGGTGGCTTAAAAAGGCAGTGTTTGGCTTAAAAAGTGGGGCATTTTCATAGTTTTAATAGTCAATATTTTTATATAATTTCCTCAGAACATTCATCACAGATTAGTTTTTTTTTTCTTTTGCTGAAACATATAAATAGTTAAAAAAAAGTAGACCCAGCATTGAACCTTGGGGTACACCTGTCAGCCACCTATCACATATGAAAATTATAAACTACTTATTACATTTAAAGAATAGGTTTAAATCTATATTCTGTATGGACGTATGAAAACTTGAAAAAATGTTTTGTTAGGAGGAATGGCCTTTAAGAGAGTGATCCCTCCAAAAGATACTTCCTATGTAAGTGATTTGGGCCAAAATCCACTGTCGTTCATATTTGTACAATTTGATAAAGTTATTATATCAAGACAATGTGAAAGCTTTAAACTTCCAAATCAGATTAAGTGGATATTTTCCAACATCACAGCCTTTTTACTACAAAAACTTACTACAAATCCTTAATTCCAATTCAACAGCAAAGCACTGCCTAGGGAAACACAGAATCTCACGCTAAAAAAAACATTGGAAGATATCCACTTCAATAATCTCTGACTGCTCATATAAGTCTCATATTAGCTTTAGATACACATTTGAATAGATTTTTTCACAGAACAAGAGCTGTGGATCTTGGGCCCCATCACTTCCACATCACTAAAATGGTTTTCATGGCCAGTATGAACAAGAGTAATAAATTCAGGAAATCTTCATACAAGCAACTGTTGTTTTAAGACAAACTTTAAGCTACCCCTTAAATTTTTCATGATCATAACTTTCTGTGTACCTTCACACCATTCTGCCCATGCACCTGGGCACATGTAGCAGCCAGCATTTTCATGAGCTAGTTCAAAGTTCAGTTCACACAGATTAAAATGAACTAGTTCACATTCACAGCTAACAATTCTGAATACTGAATTTAAGTTCACTGTCACAAAAAATGAACTTTTTCACATTAATATGTCAGAAATCTCATCCTAGAAAACGCCATTTGGAAAAAAGGGGAGACTTAGCAGCTTCTGTAATTGATAGATTATTCTGTTCAGAAGGCAACTGACCTACCTCTGTCCCTGTATGCTACACGTACATCGAGTAGATGATGGCAGTGATGTAGGATAAGGGAGAAATGGTGGCTAACCAGAGTTGTAGAGACGTACAACAAATTAACAAAGCCTTTGACGGTCACGTTCACCCTGCATGTGTGCGATGCCTACGGCACTGTTTTAGCTCATTCATGCACAACACTGGAAGCAGCATGTCTTTGTTGTTACGCTTATAATTAATTGACGCTAACAATTTTCTAAAGGGGACCGGCATCACATGAAATCAGTGACCGTGCAGTACATAATCTAATATTTGGTCTAACCATATTGGGTATTTGTTTGTACATGCAGACAATTGGTCCAAAGGAGGGCTGGCAGGTGTACAGCTCGGCCCAGGATGCTGATGGGCGCTGTATCTGCACAGTGGTGGCACCAGAACAGAGTCTGTGCTCCAGAGATGCCAAGAGCAGACAGCTCCGCCAGCTACTAGAGAAAGTAAGCACACGTGCAGTGCAGCATTCTCACACACACACACACACCTGTTAAAAATAGGAATGATTAAGAAATGAATCTGTCATTTTTTTTCAGGAGCATAATACACATAATTCCATACACTGCTGCTAAGTGTTACCACGTTTCTTCATCAGTCAACAGTAACAAAACTACTGTATGTCCGATTTGAGCATTATAATACTGTTTGACGTGATCATGTATCGTGGCTTGTTTTGTTCTAGGTGCAAAATATGTCTCAGTCCATTGAAGTGCTGAACTTGAGAACTCAGAGGGATTTTCAATATGTCATGAAGATGGAGAACCAGATGAAGGGTCTGAGGACCAAGTTCAGACAGATTGAGGATGACAGGAAATCCATCATGGCCAGAAACTTTCAGGTATTCCACGGCCTGGTTTAATCAAATGATTAATGGATAATTTCGGTATAATATGCATTTATTGAGTTGTTGTTATGCATTAATTTTAAGTACCATTTACAGTGTAAACACACTTTGAATGAGTATTATCATATTTATATTTCAAAGCACACAGGTTCAGAACTGGTGACCTGGATCAGATGCAAACCTAAGTAATGTTCATGGTAATTGGTATGCACCATCGTCATATGTTATGTTAAATTGGATTTTCATGTGCAGGTTGACCCCTTAATTCCACCAGGAACGGCTGCGTCACGCTCCAGTTCTGGCACGATCACTGGAGCTGATCACTGCCACTCTAGTCAATGCTTCCACCAGGTGCACTGCAGCATGTGCCAGAGGTGGCTGTAAGCTCTGCTCTGCTAAAGACGTGCACCTGATCCATTTTTGACAGGAACTATTTTTGAAAAAACTACCACAGCTAGCACTACTCACACCCCTCTACCCCACTTATATAGCCTTTCAAGTAAGAAGAAAGACTAGGGGCCTGCTCCTGCTATCAGGCATTGTATGGGAAATACGGATACAAAATAATTATGAGGATGAATCAAAGACTTTTTAACACCTAAAAGACAGCTACAAATCTTGATAATAAATTAAATGACAAATCCCAACCACAACAAGCTGCTCTGCTTCTGAAACACTCACGATGGGATATGAAGCCATGCAGAGGACAGAACAAATCCCCGTCATAGACACGACATGACAGATCTGCGCCTGGTGGATTTAAGAGATGACAGCCACATCTAAGCAGAAGCAAACTGACCTTTCCCTTTCTTTCAAGAACCTCTGAATAGGATGCACAGAGGGAAAGATTCTTTGTCACTGTTATGCAGACGAGACAAAATAAAGATATACAGTATAGACCACAAAATATTCAGAAGCTCTGTAATTCAAACAGCACACGCATCTTTGGCTGTTTTAAAGGCTGTTTGCTGCTGCAGTTGCTCTGTGTGGATTGCACTGGACATCTGTTAAGGGACTAGGTATGAGCTGGAAAATAACTGTGCGGAACAACCACTAGCATGACAGAAATAAAGCCCCAGTCAACCACCAATATCACATTACGGTATAAGAGAAATACAGAAAAAGAGAACTTTTAGCTGACCTAGAGAAATACTGTAAGCTTTTGTAAATGCATGGATTGATTCTATCATTTGAAACTTCAGGGTTTCAGTGAAAATTCCAGATATTAGTGGCCCTTTCCCCACAATACATGGGTGTCTTCTTTTGACTGAAGCAGGACTTTCTCACTTGTGTTTTCTGCCCCTGACCAACACATATTTCTACACCGTTCCATCCCTTTCTGTTTTCCCATTTCTGCTGCTGTCACTGTCACTTCGCAGGAGCTTAACGACAAGATGGACGAGCTGAAGCCGTTGATCCCTGTGCTGGAGCAATACAAGATGGATGCTGCGCTCATCTCGCAGTTCAAGGAGGAGATCAGGAACCTTTCGGTGGTGCTGACGGGCATCCAGGAGGAACTTGGGGCCTATGACTACGATGAGCTCTACCAGAGAGTCCTGCGACTGGACAGCAGGCTCCGCAGCTGCATGGGCAAACTAAGTGAGTAGTGAACACTGCAGGCAACTAGATGCTATGATAAGTGACTTTTTGTCATTAAGTAAAAGGACATATTAGTATTCTAATAATGCAAGTAGATCTTATACAGGGCACCCTCTACAGGGCACTAGTACAACTGGCAAAATAACAATATTTGCGTGATGCCCTAAACTGTCACATCCATATTGTTGTCATAGTAACAGTGCTTTGTCCTCTATGTGCCATAGTGCTGTTTTATTGCTGCAGAACACAGGGACAATGTAAATAAAAAAAATAAACTGCAAGTGTGTTTTCTACAGAAAAAAGCAACAGGTACTACGCATTGAAGACAAAGTCAGGAAACAGCACTAGAAAAATGTAAAATGACTTTTTTAAATTCTAAGAATACTACAGATGGAGAAATGGTAGAGTTTGTATATTTTATCCCACAATTGTGCTCAAACCAAAATCTTGACCTTGACTAGATCTATATATACAGTGTTTAGAGCTTGTCTGTGTAGCAAGTCTTTAGGTGCACTTAAACTATGGGTTAGGCTTAAGGAAACTGACTTGCCTTTAGCTACAAACAGCAGTTGCATCATTATGCTTTAAGTTAAATAAAGCAGCTAGCTGCTGGTGGTATCTTAGTATGCACAGAGGGCACACTCTCCGGTGGCACAGGCATGAAATTGGCTTGAGAAATCTAGTTAGAGACAAAAACCAGCACAGCACATCTTATCGCTGCATTTCTTTATTAACAGCGTGTGGGAAATTAATGAAAATCACTGGACCTGTTACAATAAAGACATCTGGAACCCGGTTTGGGGCATGGATGACTGATCCTCTAGCATCAACCAGAAACAACAGGGTGAGCTATGAAAGCTTCATAATGTGTGCAATTTCTGTGTTGTGTTTTCAGAGTATGCAGAATATCACAGCAGTTGAAGACAGGACTGACTGTTATCATGACATAGGTTTAAAGATATTTCTTTCTGACTTTTATCAGGATGTATCAGTTGTGAGCTGACTGTCACTATCCACTGTGTTCATCCTCTCTGATGTAGGTATGGTACATGGACAGTTACACCAACAGCAAGATTGTGCGCGAGTACAAGACAATGGAAGACTTCATAGCAGGAGTGGTTTCTCGAACCTACAGCCTCCCATTTAAATGGGAGGGAACCAATCATATTGTCTACAATGGATCACTTTACTACAACAAATACCAGAGCAACATTATTGTCAAGTACAGCTTTGAGACAGGCAGTGTGCTGGCCCAGCGAGCTCTGGAGTTCGCCGGCTTCCACAACATGTACCCGTACACGTGGGGGGGGTACTCCGACATTGACGTCATGGCTGATGAACTGGGAATGTGGGTTGTGTACGCTACTAATCAAAATGCTGGAAATGTCGTCATCTCCCAGATCGACCCCGATACCCTGCACGTCCTGAAGACTTGGAACACAGAATACTCCAAAAGGAATGCGGGCGAATCCTTCATGATCTGTGGGACGCTTTATATCACTAACTCTCACCTGTCAGGAGCCAAGGTTTACTACGCCTACTCCACCAAGACTTCAACCTACGAGTACATAGACATTCCCTTCCACAACCAGTACTTTCACATCTCCATGCTTGACTACAATGCACGAGAGAGAGCACTGTATGCTTGGAATAACGGGCACCAGGTAATATTTAATGTCACTCTATTTCATGTCATAAAAACTGATGATGACTCTTAGACATCATGTTACTTACCACACCTAAAGCACCATCATTTGTAATACAAGGACCTCCTAATTAACTACGTTTTCTTCTGTCAAATATGAACTACAGTATCTTTACTTGCCATTTGTGGCTCTGGATTCTTGGCTGAATTGAGCATGGACACAAATGACTTGATATCTTACTAATAAAATAATGTTACACGTTTTTTACACTTTTCCATTGCTGCTGATCAGACTGGTAGGCCTTATTTGCTGTGTATTGGGTCTGCCAGCTCAAGACTCTTGATAGCTTTTGCATGTACACTTTGTCTGCAGCGTTTCACTGTATTATAGCTGTGTTTGGCTTTTTGTTGCAAATCTGTTTTGCTTACAGTGTTTGCATTTTTGTCTATTTAAAAAAAAAAGTCTATATAAAAGTATTTAAGCCTTAAAGGCAACCTGTCCTGTATATTTGCTACGTATGTAAAGCTAGTCAATTATAAAATACAGTAGCTGCTCTTTTAAAGGTTGGCCTGTAAAATATTGTTGTTATGTATGTCTCTGTGGAAGAAGAACATTTGTATTTTTTATAAAAAGGAAACCATAGCAGGATATCTGTGCATTTTCATTAAATAAAAATACTGTACATTTCAAAATGATTTTGGCTGATAAAATTTACATCTGAATTCATTTTGTTGCTATAATAATACTAAAGCAGCCAATGTCAGAGGCACAAAGGCAGGCATTGGGGTACTCCCACTGGCTTTTGGATAACTGCAGCTTCATGACAAACCAAAGTTTATGATGCTTACAAGTTTGGTTCAGCAAAATGTTCAGTCTTCACTTATGTGTTTTTTTAACCCTAAATACAAACAGAAGCTTTCAGCTTTGAATGATCTAGAACCACAGTCACGTGTATTCAGTGTCACCACGACTTACACACCACAACAATTACAGTTCTATCTACAATTTGCAAATACTGTTAAAAAAAAGAATCTTCTAATTGGAAAGAATCAAAATTGTTTGCAAGTGTGTAAGTATAAACACAAGGATGTAAAGCTGGACTAGTGAGTAGATGAGTTTAATCCTGTCCTGTAAAATATGACTGTGTAGGATATTTGTACCAAGAGCCTAAAACAACAAACGGAAATGTATTACAGTTGGGAGATGTCTGATAGCTCTGGTAAATATGACACAACCACATACTGTAATATTTATTTATACCAAGTGTCATGGGGGACTTATTTGCAGGAGACTATAGTCCAGTGTAAAATGTTTTCTGTTGTTATTGTAACCATGAGGAATGTTAATAAAGCAGTTATTTTAAGTCAAGTCACAGTAATTTTACTAAACCTAACCATGTTTATTTTTTGTGTCTAAAACCAACCAAAGAATTATGTTGTAACCCAACGTTACAACCAACAGTTTGAAATGAAAAAGTGTGTCATGCTAGCCACCATTTTGTTGCCTGGCATCATGCAATTTTAACTGCTGTTGTGGGTCATTGGACAAACAGTGTATGGCTGTTTAGGTTGGAGGACTTGATGAGTCTCCATGTTTGGCGAGATGATGTTTAATGTGTAATCTTTAAAAAATCCAGAGTGGGATATTTACTGACAAACTTCATTCCACAGAATAAACCAAAAATCCATTCAAAATCAACTTATTTCTATGGCACTGCAGACATGTAGACACATTTCTATCTGCTGGTGGTGATGCATCAACTTGTGTTAGTTAAGTGACTTTATGCCTTATAATGCATGTACGTAAGTCTATGGAGAGACTTAAAAATGTGTCTTTTTCCATCAATATGCTTAATCTTATGTAGATTGTAACTCATACACTTGCAATATAGCACAAAATAAACTCAAACTACCTAATTATCAATATTTTTATAATCAGAACATTTTGTTCTTACTGCATTGAACTCGTCCTCCTTTAAACACTTGTGACGTGTCTGTCCAGTCCTGTTCAAAGTCCTCTAATTTGAACTAAGCTGCAGAGAAATGAGAGATTCTGAAGATGTGGCCTCTGGTAGCAGTAAGAAACCTGCTGCTTAAGCAATATGTCGAGTGTGAAAACAAGAATGAAAAGGTATCTTTTCAGCAATGGAACACTTTCCATCAGCCATTAAATCAAACTGATTTGGCTGCATGTCTACTTTCAGATTGAAACTGTTGTGTCTCAATTCCCAACTGTGCCCTGTACCTTATTACTATGAAAGTACTGACAAGCCTCAGAGCTTTTCAGATTATTGGCTTCACCATTGGCAGCAGTGCTATCAATAAAGTAGCTAAATATGGCATGATAGAGGGAATAAGAGGCTTCTTATTCACATCATACTCCCCAGGTGTGACAGGTTGTTTTCCTCACATTGTTTACTGTATCTTATCTAATATTTAATTTGAGTCGTGAAAGGATTATTATCAGATGCAGCCAACGGAGTGCCCACAGTACAATGAGAACAAAGAAAATACGTTTTTACCAACACTTGATCTGTTAATTCCACAGCCAGATTACGTGGGTCTTGAGAAACAATGTGAGTCCAAATAGTCTAAAATGATTTTGTTCTCTCACTTTTTATTCAAGAACTCATCTGTGTCTTTTAGATATGATGTGTGAATTTAAACTACAAAACCAACAAAGATTACTGAGTATAACCTCATTTTACTGATTTCCCTTCATAACTGAAACAATACTCGCTCTCTAAGCACACAGAGTATGCCTAGTCCTGTAATCGTCACTAGCACGACTGGGTGATTCTACTGTGTACTTTGTGAGCAGAGTAGCAATAAGGGTCTGTCTGAGGACTGATCACGGCCGATGCTAATATTTTTGAGGATCCAGAAAAGTCTCCAGGACCTTTGGGAAAAGCTTCTGAAAAGTCTTACAACAGACCTCTCGTGTGTTAATATGTACATTCATCATCACTAAAGTGAGGTTAGCTCTAAAAATACAAAAAAGCTTAATATGAAGTGCAAAGATGAACAGATTCTGGACAGAAAGAAAAGGATTTCATGCACTCAACGTGAGTTTTTCTGATGGCTTGAGAGTCGTCCTTTGGCATTTCAATCAGCATCAAGTGGCAATGAACTCCTGGAATGATTCACTATCCTGTCTCTCAGTCCACTAACAAGGAGACATTTACTTGATGGCACCTGATGGTGGGTCCTGAATATGTCACAGTGTGGTCCATCATTTTTATGGGCAAACACACTGACATGTTTTCATGCACATCCTGTGCAATGAAACACGCCTGAGGCAAAGCTCATTTGCATGTGTGCTCATAAGCAGACATGCACTTGAGGTGGACTGTGACGTGTTAATTTCACCAACCTGGATCACAAAATACCCTGGCCATCTGACTCAGGCTTTAATTTAAGAAGGTTAGATTTTCACTAACAAAAGTAGTAAGTTAATTAATTAGAGAAGGGATTCAAAACAGATGTCAAGAGACTAGAGGTAATGTATCACCATGGTGCAATCTGCAATGAAAATAAAACTTAGGAAATTAGCTTATGTGGCTTGAGAATGAAGCTGTTTCAGCCTTTTTAAAAAAACATTATGGGTGGAAAGCAGAGTTATATTTGTGGCTTACTACAGTATAACTATCCATATCATCAGACCATGTGACACAGCCCACGCTGCTGTCTTCCCTTATTTATTGATTCCCCATCTAGGGATCGAGGCTTCACTCTATGAAAGCACATGCTTCCCCTTTATCTGTGCTCAGTGGTAGTCACTGGATACACAGCTCAGACTGGATGTCTGAAAAACCCAGTACTCATGAGGCTCCAGCGGTTGCTATATCAGACCTAACTAGAACAGGCCTGCATAGGCTCCAGGCTGTTGGACTCACCTGTGATGTGTTTTTGATTGCGCTCATTTGGATAGTTTTGGTTTCAGCGCTTGAAAAATGGAGCCGTGCCAGGTGAGAAACTGAAAGACAGAGACCACAAAGATCAAGATTATTACTGTGTTATTTGGTAATTTTTTAAATACAGAAATCAGATTTTGGGTTGCTGCTCAACAAATTTCAGAATAAAATTCTGAATTCAGCAGAGTATAAATTAAAATGGAACTGCAAGAATTTTAACTGCATGTCAGCTACAACAGTGTCTATGGCTAATAAGTAGTTTCCCACATTTTTTCTCAAGTAAATGTCTCACTAATGTCCAGAAATGAAAGGTATTGACATGAATGTTCATCATGTTTTCTGTTATCAAAGATCTGATGAAATCCCAATCGAACACATTCTGCACCACAACAGTTCCTTCTGGTGGAGTTTAGCAGAGAGGATCAATTGGGATTTCTCTGTTGTTCCTTTTCATTGATTCAGAGGTGGCTCTGCAGGGCTGCTGCACACTGTTCTATTTCAACTAAATTAATGGAAGTTCCCCAGAAAAGTAATTTTGTTCACATGCTGTAATGACTAGGCGGTATCTGCCAATAATCCTCCTGAGCTCGAACTGATTTCAGGTCACCTGATCCAGCCTTCAAACCAGAGTGCCTTGAAACATCTTCCTTGAGTTCCTTGTAAAACTTTTACCTTGAAGGGCTTCCACCCTGAGCCATCAGTTTTCACTTGTGTTTTCTGTGTGCCCAGATTTGATTGCTCAGGGGGATGTGATATATGCCAATTCCCTCCGAAGCAGTGAGGCTAAAATGAGGATGTGTTGCAGTTTTGTGAGACTGTAATTTCCTTAAAGTGAAGGAGAGAGGGCAGGAAACACCTGCCAGAATGAGTTTACGTTCACGTAGCAAAATGCAACTTCTATCTCAGCTGACACATCAAGAGAAGACACTAAACTTTCTTTGATAAATTCTAATTGTATTCTGAAATCCCACCTCTCATCTCCCCAAAGCCCTAATGTAATATACATTCTATGAGAGACATCCACAGCCACTTCAGTGAAGGGAGAGTTCAAATGCTAATTTCTGGTTTGTGGATTGCTCTCTCTCCTTTTTCTCTCAATGTCGCCTTCTCTTTCTGTCTCTGTGCTGTATGAGCCTCATCACTGTTGGAAAAAAAGGCTGGAAAATTACCCTCCATGGGAGTAATGACCTCACTCATTGGTGGTGGTTGCTGTAGTAGATAATCGTCATGTCACCTGGGAAAAAGTTGTGTCTCTTAACATGACATGCCTGGACTGGCCTGGTGATTAAGTGAGATTATCATCTGTCGTTAAAAGAGGGCTGTTAAGATGAATGAAAAAACAGTAGAAATGATCATATTGCATTTTCATCCCTGTGGATATTAAAAGATTGATTCCCTAAGTATTTTCTTGCTTGGCTAGTTTTTCTAAAAAGCCAGAGTCACCGATTTTCAAGTTTGCTTCCTATGCTTCTAATTCGATGAGTGCATATTTATGAAGGGTATTAAACTTCCTTATATTAGAATATCTCTTTGCTTCTACTTAACAAATCAAGAAAAACTACGAGCTAACATATAAACTAAAAACTCCTCCAAATGATGTTACCTGGAGGACTTTTTCAGCTATTAGCGAGTTATTTTGAATTAGGAAGGCAGAGAGAAGTTAACAAAATTCATGTACACTACTACACATACTTGTTGAAGTCCTCCTTTAACATTAGACCAAAATGCAGCATGTAGATTTTAAACTCTCTGTCATATGCCTAAACCTAATCCTGTGTGACGTTTGTAGTGTTTGTTCGAAACCTTGTTGCATGATAATGTGTACTTTACTGTGTTTATTCCATTTCTTTGCAGGGATATTTGTGAACACAAGAATCTGTGAGTATACAACATCATCTTAGCTGGGGCACAAGCTTTCATCCAGAATCCCACGATAAACATTCTTGCTGAAAGCATTTATCAAAATGTAATTAATGATCTAGTGAGTCAAGTCCTTCAGGCGGGATGCATTATGTCTCAATGGGCTCATCAAAGCCCATGGCCTTGAACGCCCCTTAACCCTAACAGCTACAGGGTCACATGAGATGATTCAGTTATTTTACTCGCTGTTGCTCTGAAGATTAAATGAACAAGCTTGTTTGGAACCTGTAACAGCCTCGCTGATTAATCTTTCAGGCACATTCAGAATCTGGATGCCATTTAAGAAGTTCACTCAATGAAAGAAAAAAAAAAAGGTATGTTTCCTTTTTCCCCCCTTTCTACAAAGCCTTTGAAAATGTACTGTATTTAAAGTAAAAATGAATAAAAGGATCTATCTGAAAGGAAATGTGTGCCACTATGAGAACCTTACACAACCGAGGAAATAAAGCAACTGGACAGGATGTGTTTTTTTTACCTTTCATCGTTTTCTTTCCTCTGATCCGAGAAGAGAGGAGATGTCCAAGTGTGATTCAGGCTCACCTATAACCAAAACAAAAGTAATTGAAACCTCATATTAGCACCAAGGTTCCATTTTCATTTCATGGACTCCAGATCTTGTACTGATTTCCATATAAATCATAACTAATTGTGTTACTTTGCTTTTGTGCTTGGTCCATACAATAGGTGGCAATGTTATTTGTACTCGCTTGGCACATCATGTCCCATTCATGGGGAGAAGACAACGTTTGTCAAGAAAGTTCTAGGA
>JAUBNQ010000012.1:29355534-29370480 GCA_032353495.1 Ctenopoma kingsleyae
AGGGTCAGTCCAGTGATTGTCCGTGAAAGGAACTACTTCTGCATGTGTGTGTGCATGTGTCTGTGCATGTGTGTGTGTGTGTGTGTGTGTGCGTGCGTGCGTGCGTGTGTGCGTGTGTGCGTGCGTGCGTGTGTGTGTGTGTTTGGCTATACTGATAATTTATAAGGTCTTTTTCTTTCCGTCCTGTGTACTGAGGACTGAAAATCCACAGCTATGAGCCGGACCACCTTCTTTGAGGTAAGGCCAGAGATAATAGTGATTAACTGAGACTTTACATTGAAACATTCTATTTCTGTTATATTTTCAATGACTTTGACCTTTTTCAAGGCCTGACTTGAAATGAGGTTTAATAAAGGTGAAGCAGAATATGGGAAATGTTTAATAACGTTACTGTCTTACGTCTTCAAAAAAAAATCAGGTAATTACTTGAAGTTTATTTTATTATTGATTTTTTTAATAATTTAGATTTTTTTGCATTACATTACATTATCTGTCAACTACCACATGTTGACTCTCATCAGTTTAGCAGCATTATGATAAGGAATTCAGCAAACCAAAATTATAACTTAGTGAATTCCACAGATACAGTGAAAGTTTGTCTCAGCAGAGTTTAAGAAAGTTTCTGGGTCAATACAAAGAAAACTGAGCTGGAGCCTTTTTTGCATAATTATTCTCTTGCTTTCAGTCCTGTCTCAAAGGGCCTGTTGAGCGCTAATGAAGAAATAGACTGGTAATTCTCTGTCAGAGCAGACATACTGTGAACACAACCTAATTTACAACATACTGTGGGATGTGAGCCATGCTCTCAGTGTCTGATATATAAAGGCTGTGAGCCATATTATGAAATAATTAGTTGGTTCACGAGAAAGCAAAGTGTCTGTGGGAACATGCAAAAATTGGATTTGACATACTTTATGGATCCCTATGGGAAAATTGTTGTTGGACAGGTGCACACACACACATACTACTACTTTAAAAGAATAGTTTGAAATTTGGTAAAAAACCCTTTGCTTTTGTAAAGGGGTTAGATGAGAAAACTGACTCCACAATAAATATGAAGCTACAGTGTGAGGATAGGGGTATTGATCTTCTGAGTTTGAGTTTATTTTTCAAAATTATTAGCATCCATATAGCATCAGATTTCAACCACATAATGTTAAGATGATAATAACTCTAGGTAGTGGATCAGGGTTCACTCATGATACATTTCCTCCTGTCTAAGTTCCCGTCTGTGTTTTGCCGTCACCTCATCGTTCAAGTTTCAGAACATGATGGCATCTTGTCCATCTCTCACCTTCATAATGACATTTTGAAAGTGACACAGTAGAAACTAATACTAAGCTAAGTACCTTTCATGAGCTGCAAATCCAGGAGGTCTACATCTAGCATCTGGAACAGATGCCTGTGGAACATTCAGGGTACGCTGTTACTTGGCAGCATGCAAAGAGACAGCTGAGCGCTTAGCTAATTACTTTCCTTGACTGTCCATTGAGAACAATGGCAGATGCTAGGATGCCATATAAAGCTAATCAGCTTCAGTGGTATGCTCAGAGTTTGTAGTGACCCTGTTGTTCAAGAACAGTCATTACATCCATACACAGCACGCTCACCAGCACACACTGTATTTATGACCTGTTCTGTCAGCAGCGCCCTGTATCCCCACGAGAGGACAGGGGCATCTGATGATCAGATTCAGAAGGGCACAGCTCTGTCAAGCGCACATAATTTTACGACACACAGCTCTAATGATGCTCTCGTTGCTCCACGCTGACATGCAGATGCATCAACATGTGTCCTGAGAATGCAGTTCCATCCAACAGATGGAAAGCAAAACAAAGTCATCTCCTAGGATGATGATTATACTGAGACGTCAGCAAGCCCCGTGCTCAGATGCTGCAAAACATCAACGCCCACTGCAAAAAGTTTCAGGATAAAATTCTCTCATTTATATCTAGAATTATGAAGTGTATTGTTTGTTATATGTGTAGAGCTCTCCGTCTCCCTCCCACTCTTATTCTCTGCTTCTCGACTGTGCACTCAGCAAATCTTTAGGTATCCATTAGTGGGTTATTACACTGTCCAGGAAGGGAGCAAATTTAGCTGGGACAGCTCTGCTGAGCAGCACAGTGTGGAGTGCTTTCAGGGCAAATTGTGGGCCGCCACCCACCATCCTGCTTGCATATGCTGTACATCACTACTGACATGGTCTAATTAAGATGAAAAAGATGTGTGCAAAAGAGCAGGAGGACAACAGTTCCCTTTTCTCTACCAGAGGCATTATTCAGGCTGAGATGACTCTACTTGATCGGGAAAACTGGACACACTTAACAGCTGTAGATCCGCCCCTGCCCCACACCTATATGGAACCCCAAAACTGGGAGAGACAAACAGACCACAAATGAGATTGTGACATTGCGTTTAGTAGGTTTGTGGTCTTTTTTTTGTCTCTCTTGGGGTTATGCATCTTTTTTTGGCCATTTTCTGTCTATTTATTGTAGTTGTGACTTTTTTTCAATTGTACCAATTGCGCCTTTTGTGTGTCTTATTCAACCACTTATTGGTCATTTTTGTCTCTTTGTCTCTTTCTTAACTCTCTGTGACTAAGCAAGAAATATTCAAACTCATGTCATACTATGGTTGGTAGGTCTGGGCAGTACTATCCATGGTCAGTATTTTTAAATGTCTGTTAAGAGTTTGTTAGGAACTTTTGATCAGTTAGTGAATAGATATTGATACTTGACATCCTATATGCTATTATTGAAGTCATCTGATAATGGATAGGATCAGTCTTTACAGCCTTGTTGTGAGAGGGCTGTAGGGAGGGATGGATGGTAAAGTCCAGCTTTTATGGCCTGTGGCCTTCTTGCTGACGTGGCATGTAGATGCTGAATCACTTTTAAGACATCCTGAATTTTCACTAATTGAAAATGAGGCACAAAGGGAAATCTGTCTTAATCTGTTGTGCGTGTGTGCCTGACATTTACTACCTGGGTTTTTCTTCAGGTGGAGGTCCTGGATGCCAAGACAAGAGAGCAGCTTTGTTTTTTAGATAAGGTATGCTGACATATGTCTGTGATTTGGATGTTTTCACACGCTGTTCTACATTTGAGTTTTCACTTGACACATTGATAATACATCACAGCTAGTTTATGTTTCTGTTCCATTCAGGTGGAGCCCCACTCAACAATAGGAGATATCAAGAGCCTTTTTTACAAATCATGTAAGTGGTAAAATGTACTTTCCAAGCCAGTAATCTTATTTACTAGTTTGGTCATTTTCTTCTGGCTTCTATGTTGCAGAGCCCTGAAAGTAAAAAGTATCAAGAAAATGATATGAGTTGATTTGATACTAAATCATCTAATAGTACATCGTGTAACATCACATCCCCAGAGAGATGCTCTGTTAAAAACAATTTCTTGTTTACTCCTCTGAAGCTTGCAGTGGTTCTGTCATCGGTCTGTCTGGTCAGAGATGACAGCCAGAGGCCGTCAGCATCCATCAGCCCACTAGAGCTCAACGTTATTCCATTGTGATCAATTATTCTTGGGCCTGAGGCCAAAATTTGTGTGTGCAGTACTTGCGCCGTCCAAACCTCTGTGTATGTGTGTCTGCTCAGATCCTCACTGGTATCCAGCAAGACAGGCGCTGAAGCTTGATCCCAGTAAGTAGCCATGTTGTACTATTATTATTATTATTATTATTATTATTATTACATAGTATGACGTATTCACAGTACTGTAAAAAATAAATATCATCACCCACAAACACTGTGGAGTAATGTCAGTAAACACAGTTTTCCCATCTATTCAGCCATGCAGGCTGCGTAAAATGTGATCTGATCCTCATCAAAGTCACAAATATCAATAAACATAATATATCTAAGCTGATAAACAATCATGATTTTCATGCCTTTACTGAACACACCCATTAAACATACAGAGTGATGGTGGTGAAACATTTGGCATCAATAACCCAGAGCAAATACTTTCTGTAGCTGATATTTGTGGACTGATGAAACTAAGGTTGGGTTGTTCGTAAGTTATTTCACTACCAAATGAGGGGAATTTGAAATGGTTACAAATGGTTTCAGTTCAGTTCAGTTTCGGAGTCCACTCCTTAGAAGGTGTGCAGTAATTGAACTTCACTTAGTGGGAAATATATTCCAAATGTTCGTCCAGGCTTCTGTTTTATGATTTATCATTGACGTCTGTAGAGCTACATTTCATAAAAAGTGTGCTTAAGAGGGGATATGCATCTCTAGGAAACGATTGAAAAATGAAGGGGGTGCATTTAAAATGACCTCTATGTAATGTTTGTACAAGCTTGATATTTATGTCAGACATATTGCAAAACCTAGCATCCAAACAGGGAATCTGATGAGAGCTATTATGCATTGTGAACAAATAACATTTGCAATAACCTTCACTATGGAGGTGAATGAAAGCCATAAAAAACACTGCACATCTTTACAGAGCCACCTTAACTTTCACCATAAGTAGAGTATTTAATCCATTTCCTGTTCATTTTAGCCTAAACTAAGAGACAAATGACGCACTTGAAGTACATAGGAAAGACCTACTGTGAGGTATTATATTTCAAGGCTTTTGTTTCATGTGTCCTACGAGGTCTAGCTTCTGACTAAAAAGTACAGACATATGGTTAAAAGTTATCTGGGACAGGTACCCCTGAGGATATTCTAAAAATGTCATCCAATTATCTGTAGCTGTGCCACTGTGACAGAACGTGCACAGACATTCATTAAAAAGACTGAAACACTATTATCAAATAACCTAAAGCCAACCTGTCAGTGTGGTCATTTGCAAACTACATCAAATGAAGCTGGATTTGACTGCATAAAATATTTATCCGGGTTTTCTTTTCTCTTTTCCAGAGGGTAAATCACTGAGAGATGAGGAAATCTTACAGCATCTACCTGTCGGGACCACGGCCACCATGTACTTCAGAGATCTTGGTCCACAGTTAGGCTGGACTATGGTGAGAAGAACACATGCAAAAATGTACCAATACGTTTTACTTTGAAGTTGAAGTATGCTGTATTTTTTCATGTGTTTTCATATTTGCATATTTTAAGAATTCGTAATGGTGTAGTATTTAACAGTGTTTCATTTCCAGGTGTTCCTGGCCGAGTACATTGGACCACTTCTCTCCTACCTCCTCTTCTATTTTCGAGTTCCATATATTTACTCGCACAGATATGTCTTTACCTCTAGTCCACATCCTGTTGTCACGTAAGTATAAAAAAGAAAGGTGGTTTACATGCTTTGATCCTTGTTATTCTTCCATCCCTTTATGCATCATATAACAGTATAATTGATACTTTATTTAGCCCCTTTGGGGAATTCTTATGGACAGGCAGATCCTTTGAAGCATCAAAGGTTCAGGATTCAGTGTCTTGTCCAGTCACACTTCAACATGTGGCCAGGAAACTGGAGGAACTGGTAGTCAAACCACCAACGTTGGGGTTTGTAGACATCTACCAATTCAGCCACGTTTTCCCCTTTCAAGCCAGAGTTGTCCGTTTAACACCTGTTGATGATGAGTTCAGTTTCAGCAAGCTAATTAAGTTCCAGGACGTCTGTTACCGCTGCTTTAAGTTTATCTGCCCTGTGTTATTGTTGTGTTTAGAATGTCATTGTATTTCAAGCTCCTTCTGGACGGCCCCTTTGCCTTTCACACAGGTAAATTTGTAATTGCAGACTTGTAATTGTTGTAGTAGTTGTTGTTGTTTGCGGACTGTTTGCTGAGATGTTGAGATTTACTAGTAAGAGCATTATTATGTGTATTGGCGCCACCTTCATGTGAATGTTAAATTCAGTCATTCAGTTAGGTATGACTGAATTAGGTAAGTTTTAGTTGGCCTCATTGGTCTTGCCTCCAGCCACTGACACAAGCAGTTCTTGTTTCTAGACCAACAAAGCGTTGGTGCCACTCTGGAACCAGTTTACTTGCCTGGAGCCCATTCTTTGGCTGTCAAAATGCGAAGAACTTTGAAATTAGGCATTGGTTCTGAACCAGCACTTAAACTGGCTTGGTGGAAAAGAGGCATTAGATACGTCGAAGACAGCT
This sequence comes from Ctenopoma kingsleyae, assembly GCA_032353495.1. Classification (NCBI taxonomy): domain Eukaryota; kingdom Metazoa; phylum Chordata; class Actinopteri; order Anabantiformes; family Anabantidae; genus Ctenopoma; species Ctenopoma kingsleyae. The sequence continues at coordinate 29,361,622 of JAUBNQ010000012.1, forward strand.
TTTCACATCTTAAATAACTGGTGAGATGGGGCACGTCACTGAAATATCTTTGGTGGTGAATATTTCTGCAGACATGCTGGTGCTGTTGAAAGTCTTAAGGCACTGACAGCATCATACCACATTAAGAGAAGTTATGGAGCATATCTCTACTAAAAATATTTGAAGAAAGTCACAGGTTGTAGCTTTAAGCGATAGAAAACAAGCTCCACCTGTTTTGGACAAACACTACATGCTGGACGTATATTTACTGGCTTAATATGCCTCACGGCATATGGAATGACATCTATTGAGTATAGCTGAGTCTCAGCAAAATAAAATCATTAAAAATTACTGTGCTGCACCTCATGTCTCAGTGTACCATGCCAACGTTAATCTTTTTTATCTCTGATTTGCAGACTGCAACAAGACTACAAGCAATTCAGCCATTCATCCTCTTTGTCTTTCAGACTAGCTTGTGCCTGTCATACCTTCCACTACGCAAAGAGGTTGATAGAGACTATTTTTGTGCATCGTTTCTCCCATGGGACCATGCCTCTCAGGACGATAGTTAGGGTGAGGATGTGACTACCTTTGAAAAGAAGATTGTGGTAAACTCTTAAAACATGTGGCCTCTTTTCCCCCTGTACAACAGCTGTTGTGATATTTTTAGCCAAAGGACTAATTCTAAAATAGAATTTCAGTTCATTGTACAATATAAAAAAAACCCAACAATGTGAAGAAAATAGTGTCACTGTTAAAATATTTATGGACCTGACACATATTCAGATCTGTTTGTTCCTTCTTACAGAACTGTGCCTATTACTGGGGTTTCTCTGCTTGGTTGGCCTACTATATCAACCATCCTCTTTATACACCTCCATGTAAGTCAACACACACACACACACACACACACAATGTTGTTCTTGCTGTTCTGTAACACTGTCTCTCTGCACAGCATATGGAGAACTACAAGTCAACTACGCACTAGTCATATTTATGGTATGTATACTGATATTCACACTGTGTCGACATAAATTCGTATGACGCACTATGGCAGTGAGAAGGTGAAAGGCATATTTGTGCTCCAGATGTGTGAGCTGGGAAACTTCTCCATTCACCTGGCTCTGAATAATCTCAGAGGAGACGGTGAGTTGTAGAGTTTTATTCTGTTTACATGCGTACTAGCTGAAGACAGAGACTGGAGAAACTGCTCCATCCATCAATTTACAATTAGTGTGATAAATCGTACACACTGAAACCATTCACATGCCCCAGTTGATCATTTGTTTAGTGCTCTCCTTGCTAACACTACTTTGGTTGATCCACAGTATATTCCCATCATTAAGATAAATGCCACTTAAATTAAATTTCATTAAAATGTCATAAAAGCTCAATCAATTCTTTTTTCCTCCACCAAACTGTTTCAAAGGATCCAGGTGCAGAAGATATCCTATTCCAACTAAGAACCCCTTCACGTGGCTATTTTTCTTTGTGTCCTGTCCCAATTACACATATGAGGTAATACAGCATTGACAGTATATTAACAGTATATTAATTAGTATATACAAGGCTGATCAACATCACCCATGCTTATGTATTTACCTCTCACTGCATATTACATTCTGTAGGTTGGAGCTTGGGTGAGCTTTACCATCATGACCCAGTGCGTGCCAGGTATGCAGAGTTCATGTGGTTTTGTTGATACGAATTCACAGTGACACCTGTTACACCAGTACATACAGTACATACAGTGGACAGGAGGGTGATAGGACATGCTGTTTCAAGCCCCTATTTTTTATGCACCTTAGCAGTTTAATTATTGAAACTGTACCTCTGTTGTGGTATGTTTTGTTTTTCAGTGGCATTGTACACTTTACTAGGCTTCATTCAGATGACCATATGGGCCAAATGGAAGCACAAAGCCTACAACAGAGAGTTCAAGGACTATCCCAGCCTTCGGATGGCCATTATTCCCCTAATTCTCTGACAGTGGTTGAAATTCTATTATATATATATATAAGCTGCACAGGCACATGCAGAGAGGGTGGATCTGGTCCTGGCCCATGACACCTGTCTATTCTCAAATTAATTAATCAAAGGTGCCCTTCAACATTAACTAACCCCCTGGGTACCGAGCTATTTTTCCCATTACTGATGCCTCAAATATCAGTATATAAACATTTAATAATTGCAGTTCTATACACAAGTAATTGTTTTTAGTTTTTGTTTTAGCACAAAGCGCACGCTCAATTTGAATGTCTTACTGCAGTGATGTCAGATTACTTAAAAAAACAGAATCAAAAGTAAAACAGATTTTTTTGTCACCATATTATCCATTTCTAGCCATAATTTGTATTTATGGATACACACATAAAAATGTAATATTGGAAAATTATCTCCCTACTAATATTTTTACATTTGAGCACCTGCCCTGGTGAAACTCTGCACGTCCCTGAAACTGTATATTAAAAACATTTGGTGCTGCCAACTATGCATTCTTCAAAAGATTATGAGAAGATCATGAGAAATGAGAAAATAATTGTCAGTTTCAACAGTGGGTTTTAGTTCTAGTTATAAACCAATGAGTAGTTCTCTGTGCTGGCTAGCCTATAAGCCCACATGCTATGTTACTTCTTCTCACTGATTAATGCTTAAAGCTTTAATTAAGTCTTCAGGTTAAGTGAAAGAAATAGAATATTCTTTCAAAATAAAGTGCCTGTGGATGCAAAGTGAAAATGCCATGGTATCCTGTATGCTCTCAGGAGAAACGCTGATATAAAGCAAACATTTAGTTATGTTAATGTAAAGCTTCCCCACTCTAACAGTAACTTTTGGCATTAATGTGTAGAGTGCTAAGTTTCAGGTCTTACTAACCGTTTTCTCTCAAAGTGAATGTACAATATCTGAAATCAATAAAGATGAGGAAAAATCTTTATTTGACATCATTCTCACTAACCTTATGACACTGTGTCATGTTACTCTACTGACACCAGGTACTGGTGGAGTGCAGACAGTTTACCAATGTCACACATATACTCATAGTTGGCAGTTTAGAAGGTATAACGAACCAAAACTAAACACACACACACACACACGTTATTACACAGTGTAAACGCCGTCATCTTTACCATATAATTGAATACAATTCAACAGAAGCACAAACTACACCGTTCACACTGATCATACAGTTAAATCAACACTTCTCTGAAAACGTTTGAACACCAACAATTTGTCACATTTGCGAAGGATTTACTTCATTGTTGAATTAGGCTGCGTTGTTTTTTCTTTGTGTAGCCTACGTAATAAACTGGCAACTGAATGTATATATGATAAAGAGCAAAGATGAACAAGACATAAAAAAAAAAAAAATTTAAATTAGGTTCACAGCAGCAAGAGGATAGTGTAAAATTGTTAGCTACTAGCAGATTGCCATCTTGGTAAATACATCAATGCTTCAATTAAAGCCGCATCAATGAACTGCTAAGACTATGATTCTCGTGTTATTATTCACAGACCTAAAGAAGGCAATAAGATCATTTTGCTTGGCATCTGAGTCAAACACACAGGACCTATTTCTTTCTTTGCACTTCACATCCCTCAAATTCATTGTCCCTGTCATGATGTAGATCTTAAAGCTAAGCTTTAGTTTGCAAGGCCTACAAGGTGAGCAGGAAGTGGAACATAAAGCAGGCACATAAATGCTCCACACTTTCAGAGCCTACGAATCCTGTTTACTGGAAAAGCAAGGTAGAGCATGTGCAGCATTGTCAGTCCAACATGACATGCTATGCTGTATTTCATATTTCAGTTAGCGCTGCCTCCTTCAGATCAGCATGGACTGTTCCAAACAACTGTCTACATGTAGATGAGAAATGCACCCATACTTGGAGGATACAACCAGCTCTTCTATGGCTTTTAGTCTCCCAGAACAGATTATGCTCCAGTTACTTGCAGGCCTAGGGCAGGCTTATGTGATGACACTACAGTGAAATAGAAATCGCTGTTGAGTTCACTTCGCCTCAGACTTCATGGGTGTGGTGTCGATATATCGCTGTGCTCCAGCAGCTTTTGGATGCAGCACGATAGCATCGTCCTCTCTTGACTGTTGCTTGGCAAAATTAACAAAGACCTACAGGGAAGTGAAAGCAGCCAAATGAAATGTTCGTTTGAAGCAAGTGGAAAGAAGACATATATTGAGGAAGTACAAAAGCAAAGTTGAAAATCTTTAAGTTAGGTGAATTTCCACTGACTTTGGGGGATAGAAACACAAGTTTAGACCCTGGTTCCTTTAGTATAAACACAGGTAGATGAACTAAGATCCTCAAAAGGTTCCTAGTCCCAAGGTTCCAGCAGTGGAAATGGGCTTGATGTGTATTACTACACTCATTTACCTGGTCAAGAGTGGTCTGTGACACTGAGTAGTCCTCTATGTTGAGCTTGTCTTTGTTAGCCAGGACCATCTGAAAGATCCTAGCCAGGGAGGAAGAGGAGATCTTGTACTGTAGAGTATTGTAGTGTTTTTCCCTCTGGATGCAGCCAGGGAAGGTGCTCTCCATGAAAGCTTCAGCAGGGTTCAGGTCTGGGGCACAACCAGGCTTAACTGCCCTGATCTTCATAGTGACCACATAGCCATCACCAAACCTAAGTGATGTAAGTTGAAGCAAAGATTAGCACTTTCATAGAATCCTAATATGAGTTTGTATTAATTGATCTAATCATATGATGTAAATATCAAATATTGATCAGGACCAACTTGTATTTGAGATGCTGAATTGTTCCCAGACATTTGAAGGATCCATTAACCATAATAGCTAAGCGGGTACACAGCGCCTCACATTCCTCCATACTGTGAAGATAAATCATGAGAATGTCATCCTGTACTCACAACAATAGTGGAAGAAGTATTCAGATCACTTACTTTAGTTAAAATGGTGTTACATTAATATAATAATACTCCAAAATCTGCATTCAAAATCCTACTTAAGTGAAAGAATTATCAGTTACTGTAAAGTTGTGTTATTTGTAACTGATGTAGCATTTTACTAGTATATGACATTATTAGGCTGTTAGCATTTTCCATTGTAGGTGGTGGAAGTGGAGCTAATTTAAACAAGCTCAATAAGAGAGGCTGTGAGATGATTAGATAGAGAGGGAAAAAAAAACTGATACACAGATCTTTTTTGTGTCTAATCTTTATTTTTTGTGAAACATTGGATTATTTTTTGTGTCAAAACTCTCAAACACAAGGTGGAAAGCCCATGATTTAATGTTTACTTATTTTAATTCATCATATTTTTCAGATTTCAGATTTTTTTAAATAAATAAATGTAAAAGAATAAAAGTGTAATGTAGCGTGCAAAAGAAATATCTTACATTTATTATCTTACCTGTGAGAGGTGAGAACCACAGCTCGTCTGTCCTGAATAACACTCATAATGGAGTTCCAGAGGAAGCGTCTGGAGAGAGGGTCCATACCTGTAGTGGGTTCATCCTAACGTACACACAGAAAACAAAGTCACACACTCAGACACGTCTGGCATCTTGTCTAACTGTGCTTATGTAACTCCCTCCAGACCCAGACGTGGCACTAGTGTTGTCCTCACCAGCAGCACCAGGGCAGGGCAACCTATCATGGCAATGGCTGTGGAAAGTTTCCTCCTGTTACCTCCACTGTAAGTCCCAGCACTCTGACCTGCATACTCTGACAGACCCAGCTTCTGGATGGCCCACTCTGCAACCTGAGCACCAGGACAATCAGTGAAGTGAAGCTCTGCACTTGCAGCAAGAACAAAAACTGGCACGCTTGTAGAATTAGTAGACTTTTTATAGTGACACAGGGCACACCATTCATCATTTAACAAGACTGCTCACAATTGCCAGAGACAAGTGATTTATTTCCTGGTAAAAGCTCCACCTCACCCTGCTGATCTCAGACTCGGGAACTCCACGAAGGCGGGCGTAGAGGTGTAGATGTTCTCTACCAGTCAGCAACTCATCTATGGCATCAAACTGTGGACAGTACCCCATGTTCTGGTGGACGTCCAGGATGTTGGTTAAAATGCTGCCATAGACACAAGCAAAGTATGAGCAAGAGTTCTGTCTGAAATGATTCTAATTGGTTGACCTTATATTACATATACTTTACTATAGTTATAATAACGTTGCATTACTAACCTGTGGCCAGCAATTGAGGCCTCCCCTGATGTGACACCAATGTCTCCTGTCAACATCTTAAATGTGGTGGTCTTGCCTGCTCCATTTACCCCCAGGAGACCAAAGCACTGCCATGGAAACAGGAGACAAAAAATACAGAATAGACGAACAAAAATAAGAGCAGAACATTCCCTCGGTGCAGTAAAGTGCTGTAAATCATTTAACTGTACAAACCTCTCCAGGTGATACTCCAACACAGATCCGGTCCACTGCAGGGATGATTGTTCCTCTGTACGTCTGACAAAGCAAGAAGAGAACTAAATGAAACAATTTTTGCTTTATTTATGTGCAACATGCATTTTATTTTTGTCCATGACTGATCATATATCAAAAAGGCAAACATCTCACCTTGGACAGATCTCTTATACGTAAAATGTCAGTTGTTTTTTCACTCCGGTAGATTCGCTCTCTTTCATTGACTACATCTACATCTTCATCCAAAACAGAAGACTTTGGACAATCTGACATCCTGTCAGCGGAAAAGTCAGCAAAGCAACCTGTCAATTTCTCAAGTCAAGTCAAATCAAGTAGGAATTATCGTCATTTCAACAATACACACAGTATACAGCGAAATGAAACAACATTCCTCCAGGGTCCTGGTGCTACAGCAGAAGGAATCAACATGAGACAACATACAACTAAAACATAAAGAATAAACTAAAACTAAGCTAAACTAAGAATTAAAGTGCAGACTAGCAGACACAGCACAAAACTTCACAGCTCAACATAATATATGACATGGAAAACAAGAAAAAGAAATGCAACTGACACTCAGTAGTGAACCCAGTGCAATGATGGGTAATGGCAATGATAGCAGCTGTGATGACCAAGGTGTGATTGTCACAGCAATTAATAAAAAGGTGCAGTGTGCACTGTACGATCATGGAACAGTTATTAAGATCATGTGCAAAGTGACATAGAAGTATATTGTGCAAGTAGTCATAATGTAAACAATACATATGTTTTTTTGAGTGAGTTTTGTGAGGTAGTTTGTGATCAGTGATCAGTTCTTTTCCTACTATGGCCCCCTCCTTTGGAAGAACCTCTCTGCTGAATTTAGACAGTATAATTCTGCTGATGTATTTAATTCTAAACTCATTTATATGCCCTAACGTTCAATTAGTGGCAGGGATTTTTACCTGTTACTGGTCCTTGGTCGGTGAGTTGGTTTCAATCTCAATTAATTAATAACCAGTATTTCAGTGAGGGTCATAGTAGTCCTTCCAACAAGATCATGGCATTTCTTTAAATACTGGAAATTGCTGTATTCTTGTAACTCTTTGTTCTTTCTCACCCAAGCACATAAGCATATAGGATGTGTGCCTCTCATTCATTTCTCTCTCTCCCTCTCTCTTGTACTTTCTATCCTTCTTCCAGGTCCTCATCATGGAAGGTGGCTGTGTGGCTTGTTGGGTTTCTTTCTATATAACTATATGATTTTGACCTCATCTGTGAAGTGCCTTGAGATGATTCTGATGATCTCAGTTTTATATAAATAAAACTGAACTGAGTCTGATGGCAAGTGGGAAGAAACTGTTTTCTGTTTTTTAGGGTGCATCGTCTGAAACTAACCTTCTTTTCTTCATCTGTTATACATTTCCAAAGACACATCCAGTAAAGCTGTTTTCTATGATGCTGATCAGGGACATAAGTTTTGTCAATTTGAAGAACTAAATTGTAACTGAGAAACAAAATTGTAAACGAAAAGCAAAACTTTGAAACCGAAAGTTACTGTACTGCTGCTGAAACCTGAAAAACTACACTATAAATAAATGTGTGAAAGGTTTTTCAATTTAAATATGTTTGAATAATTTTTTGAATAAACAATTTATTAATTGATTTTTCTTTGACAAAACGTATGGCCCTGATCTAGCACCATATTATCCCAATTCAAGTTCTGTTACACTTACCAGTGATCCAGAAAGAACCCATACTGGAAGAGAATGTTCAGGATGAAATAGACGAATCCCTCAACAGCCATGCAGAACAGGTTCTTCCCAATAAAGTCCCAGTTGTAGGGATGTGGACTATAATCCTCACCTGAAGAAACATATAAATTAGCATACCTGTCTATGACAACTGAATAGACATTCAACATTTCACATTTTCCATTTCTCAGCTGTATTCTCGCACATGACTAGAAAAGAATGATTTGTGTTACTGATTTTATTCCTGTGTTTAGTGTTGAGATGGTTTACTTGCTGGACTGTGCAGTGTTTTTACCGAAGCGTGCATAGATGTCAGTCAGAGCCTGGTTCATGGCCATGTCTATGAGACCTCGGCCCAGGCAGTAATGAGGGAAGATGAGCAGCACAGTCTTCAGCAGCTGGTTGAACTTGTACAAAGCCTGAAAATAAATAAATAAATAAATAAAAACGCGTGTGAACGAGGGTGAGACAGATGATAGATGAGGATAGAGAAAAGAGAACACTGGTCTCACTGTGGTTCCCTGAAATAGATCCAGGATGAAGGTGATGGCGCTGCTGTTGATGCCGATGAAGAGGTTGATGCATGACAGCGAGACATAGGCTGTGCTGGGGATGCTGAACATGCACGACATAGGATACATCATGGGCGTTACAGACCAGCTGGGAGAGGGAGATAAGACACTGATTATACCGAACTGTTAGACACGCCACTGACAAGCTCTGCCTGCTAATCAACTTA
>JAUBNQ010000012.1:29377968-29388347 GCA_032353495.1 Ctenopoma kingsleyae
TCGAGGGTATGTTTTGAGGAAGAAGAATGAAGCATACATTGCACAGCCTAAACGTAAGCATGGTGGTGGCTTGCTGCTTTGCTTCCTCTGGTGCTAGAAACCTGCAGCATGTGGAAGGCAAGATGGATTCATTCAATTATCAGGACATCCGCCTGTGAGAAAGCTGAAGCTTGGGATTGTCCCATTGGAAGGTCAAGTGACAACGTATACCTCAAAGTGGCCGTCCCAGTTGCCTGACTTGAACACCATTAACAGTGTCTGGTGGGATTTGAAGATGGCAGTTGCAGCACATTTGCAGCAAGTAAAAGGTGCAACTGCAAGCTTAGAAATGTTGCCAAAATAACTAATTTGCAGTGGGGGTTAAATCATTTCAGGAGTAGGAGTGAATTGTGCTCCTGGACACCTCACTTTTTAAGTGCAATTTCATCACCTAAATCTGTATTAAAAGATTATATTAAATGATATTAACACATATATGCAGCCATTATACCATCTTTCTCCTGATTGTCTTTGCTCTCAGCCTCGGTACACTGATCCGGGTGCTCACATGAGGTGGTCTTCTCCGGCGTTTTGGCTTCCTCCTGGTTTTTCCCCTCATCTTGCATTTCCTCCTGCTCTTTTTTCTGCTGCTCTCCTTTGTCATTGTTTGCCAGGTTATCAAACCCCTTTTTATTCAACTCGAGTTTGTTGCCTTTGAGAAAAATAACACAATGCAACACATATTAGAAAAACATTAGACATATTCATTTCCTCTTAAACCTTAAGGTAAATTATAAGATGAAATCATCACATGACAAGATTACTTGAAACTGGAGCCACAGTGTTGAGCCAGTAACAGGGCAGGAGGGGAAAGTAAAATGGCCGGCCAATTCCATACTGCCCTGTGAAGAATAGAAAGAAAAATGATTTCATACCTGAGCTACAGTAAATAGATAAATAAAGCAATCATACTGTGTCCCAGAAATTATCTGTAGTTGTCACTGAACCCTTGATTCCTCTCTAATGCACTGACCAGGGAAGACATTGTCAAGGTACCAGGCCAGAACAGCATACAGCACAGTGTCCAGGCCCATCATGCAGATAGATGTGAAGAAGGAGAACTCATCTCCCTCTAGAGGGCTGGTCTGGATGTTGTCCCACTGTAGACCCAGACCCTGTTCTTCATATCGAGACAGGTACTCTGTCCCAAAGCCAAATGCCACTTGAGACAGCAGACTCTGAGGGAGGAGGTGTGTTTTAAGTTTACAATACTCATGCTGTAAAGGTGTTGAGACTTAAAGTTGTTTTAAGTGCCACTGTATACTACCCACCACGAGTATCTTCATATCTCTGGTGATGCGGTCTTGCCAGGCGAAGCAGAAGATGTGCGGCAGGTACAGGGTGAAGTAAATAATGCCGCTGCAGGCTGCTGCCAGGTTGGCCTGGTTGAAGAAGACACTGAGGAGGAAGCATTGCATGATGGTAGCCGTAGTGAAGGTGAGCAGAAAGATGAAGAGGATCATTGGATTGCTGTAGTTGAGTACCCTCCCTCCCTGCAAGTCAGATAAAAACACAGGCCGTTATATTTACAGTTGCAGCACAATTAATAACTGTCTGCATAAAAAGGTGCTTTTATGTGTTTAAACCAGTTTCTATGTTGTTTATCACTGTGACATATATATATATATGTATTGCTTTAATATTCTATAGTATGTATTTTGTATCATCATGTGTTAATCCAGATTTCTTTCATTTGGGTTTAACATTGCTTTACACAAAGCATCCACTAGAGGACAGAACAGCCCATCTTACTATTGAGGTGATTTTTAGAAGGCACAAGAGTTAATCATTGTTGATCAGCTCGTTCCTGAAGACTTTGACATACTTCCCATGATGTCATGGTATTAACTGTTCTTCCATTAATGATTGATCAGGCAGTGAGTCGTTATCATTAATTACTCACTTCAAGGTAAAAGACCTGATAACACTTCACAGAAGACTATGAATCTATGAACTATTTCTGTCCAGAACAGCTGACATGATCAGAGACACAGTGAATTAATTATTAAGAGGTATGGAATCACAGGTGAATTTGTTGTATATTTTATTACTGCAAATACTTTCATAAATATAGCAAATGTTTCCACACCATGATGATGACTGTAAGGAGAGCAGTACTAGTGCCCATCATGATGAAGCTATCAATAAACCAGGTGGACCAGATTACGCCGTTGGTGACCCCCATGACCTTCAGGGTCTCTTTCAGACGAAGTTCCTTCTCCAGAACAATGCTCTTGACTGTCATGGACACAGAGTAGACCCAGGCCAGTACCATGAAGATGGGGAAACAGCGATTCAGTGTCAGCATGAAGCTGGATGGGGGAGCGGGAAGGGAAATATGATGGAGGAAAATTTAGAGACTGTCACAGAAAGCAGAACTGTGTGATTCTCAACATCTATCTAGGTTAATTAGGAAAAAAAATAGCAAATATAAATCATGGCTGAAACTTGAAAGTCAAAATAAATACCGCTGTGGTTGCTAGATGTGGTTTGTTTTAATCTACTAAACGATCAGGTTTTCCACTCACAGGTCATCAACATAACAAGGATATGGCATCTGCTGAAGATAAACACCCAGCGGCCACTGCTCTCCTGTCTGAGTCTTGATAATCCCATGCTCAATTATGTCCTGAAGATATGCAAAGCCTCCCCAAACATAGCGAAGGTCATCCATAGGATCTGCTCTGGGGCCAGGGTCCCAGTATCTGAGCAAAACACAGACATTGTGTCTATATGCTCATCATCATTGTACTAAATTCTTAATTTTTACTTGACTTTGATTCTTACCTGTCTTTGACCTTATTGGTCCGCTCCACTGCATCAATATCCATACGGATCTTGAACTTGACATGAGGTGGGATACTGTTGGTCCATGGGTACATATTTACAAAGACAAGGCCTGCCCAGAACTTGCTGTCTTCCAACAGGTCTAAGGCCCGCTGAGTGACGGCATCCTCATCAGGCAGAGGAACAAACTTGTCCAGGATCACACACTGAGTGAAGGGGAGTGAATAGGAGAGAGAGAGATAGTCATAAGTCTAAAACCCTTAACGATCATAGGAGAATCAGCATATTACATGTATGTAGTGGTGGTTGAACTTCACCCTGAAAAAGTAATGGTCACTAGCAACATCACTGTGTAACACAGTGACTTTAAATATTCTAGTATTTTACATATGTTGTAGCAAAACTGCAACAGTCCAACAATCCAAACTCAAAAGCCTTCTAGCTATTAGAGAATTTAATCAAGACAAAAAAGTCTACAGTCATACTAACAGCTCTGCATGGATATTTTTTGGCACAAGGGCCTTTAAGCTACATGCTAATTTCAGTATGATAACATGTTTACAATGTCAATGCTAACATGAGGTTTAGTAGGTATTCTGTTTGATGATCGTGCTAGATCAACAACATTATAGTAAATCATCCACAAGGGAACATAGATCAAGACATTTCACTTAAAATCTCATTTCATGTAGCTCATTATGAAGCTACATGAAAATTTAGGGGATTCCCAAAGTCATCAGGATTTATCCTCTGGGGACCATGAATGTCGCTACTAGATTATGCTTCAATCTGTCCTGTTGTTGGAACGAGTGTTTTTGCTGTTAAAATGTTTATGAGTTTTGAATTTTAATGTATAAGTCACTATGATTCACACTCTACAGTCACATCTTCAGTGGTTTTCTATTCCCTATCAAGCATAACTGATATAGCCATTCACTGTAGGCTCATGCAAATAGTGAGGCCCTTGATCAAAGGGGAAACTATTTGCCACTGAGATCCCATGCACAGATGATAATTCAAATCTCAAAGGCAATCCCATAATTTACCCAAGCATTCACCTGGTAACACTGTGGCCCCACTGTGTGGTGCAATACACATCCATGCCACCAACATGCAGCCAACCAACCATCAAGCCCACAGTCATTGTTGGTGCTTTAAAAAGAATGGTGGATGGAGTGGCAGCTGTAGCTAATCAGCCTCAATCGTTCCCACTCTCCCTGTCACGCTCAAGTGCTGTAAGCTTCAAGTTAGACAAAAACAAAGCACACCAACCATCCACCCATCCATGCCCCAAAGTCCCCCCATGTCACCCCCAGGACGATAGGCCTCTCATCCAGATTAGCCTCCACATCGAAAAGGGTGTTTTAAACTTTGTTTCAAATGCATTGGCCCACTTTAAATGTGGAGGGCCCTCATAAGAGAAGGTATGTGATGTTTTTTTTAACCCTTCACTCCATCAGCAGTAAACAAAAGAGACTCGACAGCTAGTTTGTTGCTCTGGCACTCGCCCACCTGGGTAGATTTCAATGTGTCTGGACAGGAGGACAAACCACAGAGGCCAAAGACAGCTTATCTAAACACTGCCATCACATCAAGAGTGGAATTGGCCACATAGCATTTGGACTTCGGGCAACCAGGGTATTCAAGTAGTGACAAGACCAGAGCTTAATTGGATTATTCCATGAATAGTCCTAGAACTTGACATATCAGGTGAAATGAAACATTCTTAGTGCCACAGTCCAATGAAGAAAACAGTTACGAAGATGGCAAAAATGACTACTCAGTATCATTTTGTACACTGAAAATGTTAGTTTAGGCACACTGAAAAAATACATAAAGCTTAAATTCTAATGATTCAGTCTTAGTAATGCCCACTCACATCCCCATATTGGTTGAGCATCCGAATGACCCTGTCAGTGAGGTGGAAGATGTCTCGCCAGTCGAAATTGGGCACGCCATCAGGACGGTCCTCCGGTGGGCCGTTGTGCAGGAAGTTGAGGATGTGTTTGGAGGAGAATGGCGTCTCCTCTAGACTCCTGTCGATGAAATCCATCACTGATGGGTTATGTATGGTGTCCTGGAAAAAAGGAAATAGGGGAATAATCTGTCTATGCCCTGTTTTTTCCATTAAGAGAAGAGGGGTTTTTTCAAAGGAAGGCGTTGCTGAGACACGGGTAGAGCACACAATAACATTTCATCTAAGCATGTTGAAGAGGTTTAGAGTGCAAGAGGGAAGCAAATGAGGACAAAAATCTAATGGACCGGGCTTCTAGAGAGGTAGAAAGAAGCATAAAAGGGGGAAAGATGGATAGCATCTCAAAGAGGCGAATAAATGGAAAAAAGAAGACGGGATGTTTTGGTAAGATAACATTCTACAGTATATTCAAGCAAGGAACTTTGTGCACTTCTGAGACTTCATCAAAAATTATCAGTGAGGAAAGGTTGAGGTTAAAATAACAGCAACATCATTAATCATCTCATTCACAGGCACAGTTGTTGGGCATTGGGTGTCAGCTGAATACAAAGGTAACTCCTGATCATATCTGCTGTGTTTGGCATGGTAGGGCTGGTATGTGCATGTAATTTACATGTCAGCATTTTCAGTACGTTTCAATACAACACAACACAGAATAATTTTATAAAGCTACTTTATACGTGTCCTCATGACATATGTTGTACTGGTGTACTCTTTAAATCTAATTATTCAGTCACACCACAATGACGTCCTACCCGGATCATCTTGACTTGGACTCCATCTTGGAAAAAAGCCCAGATCTGAGGAGCCACTTCCTCCCAGGCCTTCCCCATCACCCTCAGTCGTTCCAACTCCTCAAATGTAGTGTTTGCCTACAGCAGAGATGGGAAAGTGTATGTGTGCACGGTTGGTGTGTCAAGACTGAAAGGACAGGAAATTGTTATCAAAAATAAGCACGCACACAAAAAGATTCTTACAGAAGCCTGTATCCTGATGCACAAAGTTTGGAAACATAGGAACATGCAAATACAAACATTTTGCACATATGTACACAAGAAATTGAGAAAATGTCAAATCCACATGTGTACACAGCACACAGACATTCACAACATTCAGAAACTCAAATACACACACTCTCACCGTCCTCCTAATCTGCCGCTACATACCGTTCCCACATTAAACTCTCTGTGAAAGCTGGCTCTCGCAAAGACAACACACACATTCTCACACAAAGAATTCCCGCGAGCCCGTTCAGATAACCAGCAACATGTGCAACAAACACACTCAGTGCCAAATGGTCAAATATTTACTGCACGCTTATCATTAAAACCCCCAGTGTGTGTTGGTACTGTGCTTTTGTGTGTGGCAAATAACAAAATGAGGCTATTTCAGCAAGCGGTCATGTGCAGTGGGGGATGAGAGCGCTCAAGAGTACACCCAATTAAACGCCTTCCTCTTGTGTGTGTCTGATTTTGGGCGACAATGGGGACAATGGAGGCCGTTGGTGACAACTGGCCCCAATTCATTCAGCCTGACCAGTGAATCCCAGTCAGGTTCCCACAAGTGAGCGCTTCCTCATTCCCTGGGGCAGTTTAAAATAGCAGGAAGAGAAAAAAGAGAACGGTTCAGATGGAGGAGGGGGAGGGGATTCCTTAAGGTGATTTCTTCAGTGGGCGCAGTGAAAGGTACGTAGGGTGTTTTTGCTAATAGATACATGCACACAAATAAAACGTTCTCTGTTCCACACATTCAAAGTCATCCAAACTCATGAATGCTAATGAGGGGGTCCAACCTCTCAGGTTGTTTTTCTGTTTAACTGTTGTGCAAAGAAGGATTTGAAGATGCTCATTTTAATAAATGCCATTAAGGATCTGAATACACCAGTGCTCTGAAAATTTATGAAAATACAAAAATGTTAATATTTCGAATATTAACATATTGATTTTAGGCTAAATAAATGTGCTTGAACCCATTTGAAAGCCTGTTCATTTTTTCATCAGTGGTTTCTGTCATTCACTCATGTTTAATTTAAAAAATCCAAAAAGTGTCCGTTTTTTCTGTGTTTTACCCTTCACCAATCCAGAAGTATACTCACAAAAACACATCACATGAAAATTCAATGTGTATCTTTATAGTGACACCATGGAAATGTTTATCCACCTCATAGTTTTTGGAATTCTAAACAATAAAAGACAAAAATGTGAAAAAAAAACAGAAATCCACAAATATCTTCTGATCGAATGTTAAATGTACTTTAATGTAAATAGCAAAGAGCATAGCAATGTCAGGATGCAGATACTGTAGATGACAAAGAGACCATCCTGTAGAGACCACGTTTTCAGTCTTGTAAAGAAATAGATTAACTCCTTGGTCATTAGTTTCTTAGTGCAATTAAGATCCCAATCTGAGGGAAGAGGAAAACAAAGAGTGGTAACACAACGCAACACAACTGTGTGCATCTCTTTGTGCATGTGATCACAGTGAAAAAGCCATGGCGCCACTCGGCTGTGTGGTTGTCACCACGGCCGATCAGCTTGTGATCTCTCATTGTAACCAAGCCATCCATGACTGGTGCCCCCCTGTAGGACTTCGACCGACACCTATCTACATCCAGATACAAAGGACTGAACATGACATGAGGAAAGCTGATCCCCCTTCAAGGGACCCTGCATTGTTCACTGCTGTAGGCCTGCCGGCTCTGAAGCAAATCAAACTTATGTCATGGAGTGATGGGAAGTGTCTAGTGATATGGGAAAATCTCCTTTATTTATTTGTATGAAGTCTCCATGTTGTTGTTACTGTTGATACTCCTGCTAAAATGAAGTATTTAAACTGTCAGTATAGCACATTTTGCATAAATGCAACCACTAATTGGCAGATGCTGCTTACATTTCGTATGATCTGTCTCACAGCTGGTGAGTTGGGGGCGTACAGAATATATCCCATCAGCATAGGCTTCACAGAGCTCCACACAATCCTGGTGGCAGGGTTGGACTCCAGGTCTCTCATCAGATCATTGCAGAAAGGAGCTGGAAAGAAAGATTAGATATTGTTCTATTGTCAAATAAGTCAAATAAATAAATCAAAATAAGTCAAATACAGTGTGATATATACAGTACTACAGTTACGTACTACACTACACCAAGGAAGCAAGAAAACATCTGTGGTCTGCAGCAGCAAAGTACATAAACTCAAAACTCAAGAAAAGTCCAAGTACTTGCCTAAAATGTACTCCACTACAAAAACTCATGCAGTACATGATGTAAAAAAGTACTTTAAGAACAAAAGATGCAGTACTCCAGCAAGAACGTGATGTCACTGAGCATCAGTCAAGTTACTGATACAAAATGAAGTACTGTATCTCAAACAGTATTCAACTTGATGCTGTTGTCTAGTCCACATTTGTTCCACACGTATCTCATAAATAAGGTTTCTGCAGAAATGTAACATGTGCATGTGCAGATTCAAGGAGAGAACCACTTCAATAACCAGATTTGTAATTATTTACTGTGAAAAATCATCAACACTCGTTTCATTTCTTCTGTTCACAAACGGAGCCTTTCGTTAGAAGCAATTAAAAAAAACACAAATGTTGGAGCTACACATCAGAGAAATGAAACTTTTTTTGTTTTGTTATTTCACATTATTGCTGGAAACAGCAAAGAAACATTAACTAGAAAATAGAGCCAGATATCTTAAATTTTGACTACTACCATTTATGCGCTCCCCGGCAGTTAATAAATATTAAGACATCATAATTTAAGAGTTGATTTTATTTAGTATTTATTATTTACATCTGAAAAGTAACTAAAACAGTTAAATAAAGGTAGTGGAGTAAAAAGTACCATATTTCCTTCTGAACTGTAGTAGAGTTAAAGTTTAAAGTAACAACACATTGAAATAGTCCAGTAAGTTGAAGTACTTGAGTGAATATACTTAGTTAGTTACTGGTGGTGATCTACTGTACTCTAACATCTGTGATGCTAATCTGCTAGCACATGGTCTACTCACTGGTACTGTTGTCGTATGTGTAGTGGCTCTGCGCCCTGCTGCTACTGATACCCAGGAAGGCTTTGTAGTTATTGTCCTCGTACCAGTTAAAGGAGGTGACCCGGGAGAAAGCCCCCTCAGTGTAACCACATACCAGGCTGGAGGCAGCAGCCATCACCTGTCTGAAGGACAGATTGTTGTGGAAGAGAGGAGTGATGACCTGGAGAAGCTCCCTGGAGCTTTTCCTCTGGAACAACTGCAAAGAAGAGAAGATAACACAGTAGAAATAAGAGCTTAAGTAAGAAGTGGATGGTTGATGGTCATTAATGGTATGTCACTACAGAGTAATGAGAAAAAAAGAGAAGAAGGGACATATAGACTGGATAGAAATGTTATGCTGCCATAAAATACACAGATTTTACAGATTAATAGCATCATTTCCATCTAGTCTCTTTTTAGCCTTGTCATCTTCCAAAGGGACACGTGTGATTTGGTTTGGTAAAAAATGCAGGGAATGACCGATCTGTCTCGTCTATCGCCGAGACAGGGACAAGTGTCTCGCCAGCAGGATGTCAGCTACATCAAATATACCATGGAAACGTCCACAACAAACAACAAAGCTTTTCCACATGTCCATGTACACGCAATGTTTCAAGCACAGGCGCAACACAAATAACACACACACAGCCCAGCACAAATACAAGGTGGCACACTGAACTGTGAAATAAATCAGAAGTGCTGCAGACACTGACGCCTGTCTACTGAACTCATCTAATCGTGACTGTTGTGAAAGGGGCTTAGACAAACAGAGACACCTCACAGATGTAAGAATATGACTCAAATAAAAACCAACACAGTCTTCATGTCACCACTGAGGTTTCATTTGTTTTCATGAAGCTTCCTGTCTGGAGGTTTCACCTGTTTCTGCAGCCTCTGTGCTGGTCCCATTATGATGATCTATCTGTTCTTGAGGCTAAATGAGCCTGTTCTGGATTTAGCCTTCCTCAGACGCACTAAATGATGTCCCCCTACAGTCTGTGTTTGCGTAACAACTCAGGCAAGAGGAAGCAACTGTTTCCTGGCAGCTAAATATAGCAGGTTGTGAACTTGTGAATGGAGCTAAAGTGAGGCCGCGCGGGCCGTGCCTTACCTCTCGCAGTTTGTCTGAGGCAGCAGAGACGACCCGTACCCAGAAGTGAATGTCAATGCCATGAGAGTGATTGTCCAGAACAAGAGGAAGCTGGAGACAAACACAAAAGATTGTAGTAGAGATACTAATATCTTAAAGAAATATATATATATATATATATCTCGATGCATTTTATGTTTCTTAGTGAAAACATTTTAGTGTCACAGTGTCAGTGAGCAGTAATAAAAATCATTTTCACTATACTTCCCATAAACTCAATTACTACTTGACAGGGCCGATGTTGCTAATGACTTCCCTCCCAGGGGTCATTGTTTGGTTTGGAGACTAAGAAGGATAAGGGCCGATAACACCCAGTGTGCAGCGTCACCGTGCAGCGTGATAAAGTGAAGTTGTTTGTTGTCTCACTAAATAAAAATAAAGTCAGAGTCAGGGTGCAAC
>JAUBNQ010000012.1:29388447-29417542 GCA_032353495.1 Ctenopoma kingsleyae
ATGAAAACACTGGAATGACACTGACATCAACACGTTTTAGCAGATCGAGGAGAAAAACCTGAATAAGTGTCTTCATCTTTATAACAGCATGTGTCTGGAAGTGTTTCCCTTGTATCTGCTGAGTGCTGCTTTCTCCTGAGGATCCGTTGCTTTGCCCAGAGAGCTCACAACACAATAGCCTCAAAATTCAGGAAGCAGCAAGGCCAAGACACTGAACTGCCAGAGAAGACATCCTTCCTCTTTAACATTTCTTCCTATCTCACTATCTGTGTGTGTGTGCGTGTGCGCGTGTGATTGAATTAAATCTGAAGCAGCTATTGTTGCCGCCTGCCTTGTTGTGACCCGTGTTTACTCCCAGTAACCTGTGATTACTAAAGAGAGCAGCGTCTCCTCACTAAGCTAATTACAGAAAGAGGCCGTGTCTGTCTGTCTGCTCAGCTTATGGCTGTTTCACAATTTCTCACTCCTACCTGGTTAAAGAAGTGTGGTGGCAGAGTCCGGGCGCGGTCTAAATTAAGTCTTTTGTACAACGAGGCCAAGCAGGCATTGGAGGCATTTTTTAATTAGACTGAACTTATCTCTAGTGTTCAGTTATACCAACAATAAATTCCAGAAATAATAAGAATGAGATCAGGTTTGTCCATATTGTTGACTGGCAAAAAAAAATTCTAATCAAAAACTAGGAGTCACAAGGTACAAGGTGCAAGGTAAAATGATCTGTAATGTACCTCTGAAGCACACATACTGTGCTTGGTTTTGAAGTTGACACGACGGGAGAATGATGCGTTTGTTTACTTTGTGCTGCATTTCCCTGATACATGTTTGTCCCATGAGTCATAGTCTTGTAAAATATGAGCAGCTGTTTGATGCTGTGTGTCAGATGATCAGGCCTGTGTGAGCTTGTGTAGTTTTGATCAAGACCTGAAACTAATAAGTACTTTGCACAGTCTATAATAAACATGGCAGTAAATGTACTCTATAAAAATATGATGTAGTAAATAGATTATCTAATACTCGTTAAATGCACACTGTACGTACTGCTTATGTTTCAGAATGAGGGCCATGTGAAGTAAATGTCTTTATCACATTATCTAAATGAATGCATTCATTAGACACACTGAGGGCTAAAAGTGACCATGAAATTATTTTGTAAATGTTATATCCTGCCAAATCCTTTATTACCATCTGCCAGCTTCAGCTCATTCAGCCTTCTTGGCTCGGCTCAGCCTTCTGCCAATAGCATCTTTAAAATCAAATAAGTTCCCTAAGTGTTGGCCTCTCCTTAGCTGCCTTAATTATGAGTGGAGTTTGGATAATGCAGACGTTAGGAAAATAAAATGGTAAAGCATTAGAAGATGAGCTGAGCTCTGATTTACTAAGCGTGTTATATGAAAAAGTTGTTTTTCTGTATATGGTGAGATCAACTATTTTAACCCTTAAAACTCCCATCCTCATCAGCGTTCCGGTTCCTAGGATAAATGAGCACTGACCAGTCGGAAGAGCTTGAAAAAGTCGACATTGGCGTAGAATTTGTCCTCGATGACCTGCAGCCGTTGTGGGGGGAGGATGCATATGGCGTTGCGGACTGTATAGAGTCCTCTGCGACTGGGGAAAATAAGGAAATGCTCGAGCAGGTTCAGGCTGCAGGCTATGTCTTTTAAATGCAAGTCAGGAACGCCAAAGGCAAACTGGAAAAAAGCAGTGAGGAAATATACAGTAGGTTAGGATGACTTATAATATGTGAGTACATTTATTATCTACTAGTATTACATCAAAGTCAAGGTCTGGATACTAAAATCTCTGAAAGCTTTTTATCTGTCTGTCATATTATGTGACTTACTCCAGCATGATCCAACTTGGTACCATGCAAGGTGGAATGTGTGAAAATGAATAAAATGCCACACTACACACCCAACAACCCCGCTGCGTAGGTGTGTGTTTATGCATGTGTCCATGTACCTGTTCAGGCCTGATCTGAGCATTGACTAGCTGGTACACCACAGACTCTGTCAAGGGAACGTCTCTCAGCAGGAACGATGTCAGCGTTTCATCGTCCTTCAGGATGCTCTCCACTTTTACTCCTCGGCCTGCACAGAGACACGCAGGCGGTTCACGTGGACACAAAGCATGTGAATGATCGCTCTTCAGCTTTACATTCAATCCAGTGTGTTGTCTATAAACACACATTCATCAAAGCTGCTTTTGAGTCACAAAGTGGATAAACTGGATAAGTTGGAAAAATCTGGAGACTTAGTGGCACATATTTTGGGCAAGTTGTGACACATGTGCAGCATTGAAAGGTTAGGAACACAGGATAAAATCAAGCAACCTCGATATTGTCTCATTATTTCCAGTCACCTGTCTGTGCATGAATAACGTTTGCTTTGCCAAAGTGCTGGTGTGGCCTCTATCCAGGTTCTGCCCTGGATGAACTTTGCTTATGATGCACCCACTGGAAGCAACAGTTCATCAGCAGCAGTATCACATAAGTTGCTTCAAACTTTAAATCTGTTGTTTTTTTAAGCAAAATCATATTTGCTCTTTTCAAACCACTGAAATAAGGCTCCACTGCACCAAATGGTGAGAAAAAGTTTTAGGTTTATTATGTACACAGACATTTATGAGGTGCTGATTGTTGACACGTACTGGAAGTCCCCCGGGGTGTTACACATCTAGGTAAAGCTAGAAACACAACAGTCAAAACAGACCTTACTGTTGGTTTTACACAACTCATATGAACTTGGAAACTCCACCCTTGATATGAAGAAATACGAATACCCAAAGTGTACATGAAGCCAATGTAACACCCTGCCCATCTCACAGAAGGCCTCTTTTTTTTGGCTACATTATTATTGATCAAAGGCCTTGAAATGTGAACATGAGACACCATATGCAATCAAATAGTTTCTATGAGCCAACCATCAGTTACATAACCTGGTTCTCAACATGATTTAATTTCTTTCCCAGGGCTCATGGAAACTTGTGTGGAATGTGGACGCATATCGCTGTCAGCTCTATCTACATATTCCTCCATGAGACTGGCAGCATAGAGAGCGACCAGATGTCATCAATCATAGGC
This sequence comes from Ctenopoma kingsleyae, assembly GCA_032353495.1. NCBI lineage: Eukaryota > Metazoa > Chordata > Actinopteri > Anabantiformes > Anabantidae > Ctenopoma > Ctenopoma kingsleyae. The sequence goes on from JAUBNQ010000012.1 coordinate 29,391,527, forward strand.
TGGAATGCACTCATCCCCGGTAAAGGTTAAGTCTGTCGGCAGGGGAAACATGTTGTATATATACTGTCATGTTGTATATACGTGTGTGTCAGCAGCACGGCGTCTCTTGAGATCAGTGTGTCTATGTTCTGTCATGAGGAGAAAAGCATGAATTACATTCCCACCAAATAAACACACCAATGAAAGTAAGCTGCTTACTCTACAGGTCTTTCTCAATCCTGTTATGAAAGCTCTTACTGTTTAAAATCTAAAAAGCTCATTTTTATACACAATTCCTCCAGTTACACCTACACCACTGAGATAACGTCCACACGTTAACACTCACTGACACTTGATTTGCTTCTACAGAGGAGACTCTTTCCATAGTATGTTGAGCAAAGCCTGGAGCACTGACCTGAGACCTGTTCAGGATGGGTGCGCAGTGTGTCCATGAAGTTACTCATGGCATTCAGTTCCCTCCAGAGCCGACCGAGCTGCAGAAACTGTGGATCACTAAAAAGGAGCTCCTGGGCATCTGAGTAAAACCGAGCCAATCTGATGATCACACACATTTAGCCTTAACAACAGAGCAGCGATATGATTGTGTTCACTTACAGAGAAAACAAGCAGAACCTTATTCTATTTAACTCAATCTCAGTCTCATATGAATTGAATGTCTGTCTTTTTGGCCTGGGTGATGCTCACATGGAGTTGTTGTAGTTGGACACCAGGCCAGGAGATTCACCACGAGTGGGGTACTGGAAACAGGGGTTGTTGGCATTGCAGAAGATTCCCTGAATCCAAGGCAGGACCCCTGTGGAGGGCATAGCCTTGTTGGGGAAGTGACCTGAGGGAGTGCAGATACTGTTGACCTTCACTGCACGTCATTCATTCGCGTCATTTACTACATGAACAGGACTCATCACGGCATTTTCTATATCTGCCAACTGAACTGTTGCAGTTTTTTTTATCGTCTTTTCCTGGAGGGTGCTTACATTCATGTTGTCGGTAGAGTGGATTCACTCGTCTTAGCCACACCAGTCCCATGAACAGCATAATGGGCCACATGATCTCCATGAAGAAACGCACCTGGTAAATAAATACACAATAATGCACAAATGTGCATTTTGTTCTGAACCTTGTTTGGAGGCATGTAGTAACATATGCAGAGAAGTAGTAGTAGTAGTAGTAGAAATACACATTAGATTGAATTCACACCAAATTTGCATATTCTGCTACTGTGCAAATTTCAGTCTGAGTTAGAATCACTGATGATGCTTTAAAAGTGACAGATTACTTTTTTACTGTTTGTGTGCTGTACAGACTGTAATACAGAAATAAATATGAACCTGATTTTAAGAAGCAGATTAATGTGACCCGTTACAAGCACTGGGTTATCTCTAAACTCGGCTCACGAGTATAGTGGCTGCAGTAGAGTTTAGGTCTTTGCATGGACAATAATCACACATCACAAGTAAAGATGTAGATGATGGTTGGCAGCTGGGTTTCATGCCCCAAACAAAAGAAACCTTTCAGTAAATGAGTGAAGTCATCAGCAAAGAATGAGACCTGAAGGCTTCTTTTTGCTAACTGCAATCCTCCTCAGGATAAATGGAGTGTGGAATTGATGAATGAGAGGATTTTACCCTCTGCCTCCTGCGGATGGTCCAGTTCTTCCACAGCAGGAGCTTGACCTGTCTTCCTGCCCCCATGGCTCCTCCGTTTCACCCCCGCAGGGGTCGGCAGCAGCTGACAAACCTGTATTTAACCAGTCCGCACACTATTATGAGCTAAGTGAAGCCACCTGACGTATTACAAAACGTTTTCTCTCTACATCTCGGAGCTACTGTGCAGCGAGTGCTTTATCCAGTGAGTGCTCCATGTGAAAACTAGCAATAGCTCTGTAATGAGGTTAATCAGATCAAGACGCTTCATGTGGTAACATTTAGAAACCTTTCCACAGTCTATACACTCTATACTACAGTCTATACGCTGGTACTGCTCATGGTTAATGTTACTACTGGAAAAAACACTGAATATTATACTTTCCATGTGCAAAATTAACTTTAACCTAGGTCATTTAAACCCATTGTGACTACATTTTTAATTTGAATGACTATAAATACATTCCAAAGCACATCACTTACCTCAGCAGAACACTTGCACTGTAGACTGAAGCCCAGCAAATTCAGCATAACAGCACATATTCTATCAAGTGTTCCTTGAGGTTGCTAACGCAGCTTGTTTTCAGACCTTGTGAATAGTTAAGCAGATTGATTTAATCTCCTTTCTCTGTGCTGGGAGACTGGAAACGCCTCTCATCCCTGTGCAGCAGCGCACATGTTCTAACCACCTGCCACCGTTAAAAGAATATGTCAATTTTCATTACAATTGATTAATCTATTATGTTGCTGAGTTTACTGTGCTACGCAATTTCCCTGCTAAACAAGAGCTCAGCATTGCGTAACTACTGGCATTCATGGAAATAAAGTCCTTAAACAGTTCATGGTGGGAAATTGCCAGATATACTTTAATAAGTGGTGTTTGTTTTCCCTGTACCTGTTTGCTTCTTTTTCAACTCCGTCAACTTTGAACATTACCGTGAAAAGCAGATGCTGTTTAAATAAATGGTGCATTTACCTATGGACTTACAAATAAGCTGTAAGATTTAGGTTAAAACTACTTTAGTTGTAAAAGGAAAAAAAAAACACTTTGGCTATGAGGAAATGTCAATGTTGTATTAAAATAACAAAGATAATGCCATGATAGAAATCAGGAGCATTTCTAAAAGCTTTTCAGGTCAGTCTGAGTCAACACCATACAAGTTCAACAGTATAAAAACAAGTCGTGTATACCCTTTGCAACTACACAGTACAGCACGTAACAAAGGTCATTATGTTGCTTTATGCACAAGTTCTTATCAAAATGATTAATTATGATCTAAATGTAACAGTGTCAAACATTCACAGTGGATAAAAACTCTCATTTGTGAAAGAATATTGATGTCAGGTAAGTGCACTGAACTAATGTTTTTTTTCCAATGTCTACATGCACTGAACTCAAACATAGTTTTGGTATATAAACATACATAGTGAGCCTGTAAGAAGTTTATACAAAATATTCAAATAAAATGTAATTGCACATTTTCAGACAAAAATTATAAATATTCTGGCCGGTTGCCAGAGTGTACTGAGCAAGTGATTTGTAAATGAAATATTGGTGAATCATTTTAATAATATACAGCATTTTAAGTGCATCCTGTTTTGTCTTCTGAGGACCAATGGTACATTTCATTTTCCACACAACTGGAAATTGTCTTTGCAGAATGTGGCACACTCTGTTGAGATCTGAGCAGCCTGTGACTGTTAAAAGATCACACAAAATGAGCCTCTCTGTGTTCCACCTCTTGGAGGCGTCTGGGCCTTAGTCTCTGATATACTAATTTGGCCTGGTTTTGGCCCAGTTCCTCAGGGCTAGAGCTGGGAGATGTGATTAACTGCTCAGCCGCAACGTCCTCCTCAAGAGGCTCATCTACAGACACTTCTAACTCGATCCCCAGCTCCTCCTCTTCCTCTTCGTCGTCGTCGTCTTCCTCCTCGTCTTCTTCCTCAGCACTGTTAGCTAATGCGCAGTTCTGCAGTGCTTTGGCTTTGGACCCTGATGGGGGCTTGTAGAAGGTCCCTGGAGGAGGCTGGAGAGTCCTGGGAGCCCTGAAGGCTGTTGAAACAGGACTGTACTTGCTTACATTATCCTCCCTTCTCAGAGTTCTGCTGGGTCGCACTGTGACAGTGTAGGGTCTGTTGGGGAACATGTTGCTAATAGTGCTCCCAGTAGTTCCAAGAGAGATGCTCGATGGCACAGACGTTGATAAGCTGCTGGCATCCACGGGTGCGCTCTCTGTGGGTGAACTGGCCATAATTCCAATGGTTCTGGAGGAGACCTCATGCTTGTACTGTTTGTCCCAAGTTCTGCGTAACGTTTGGGTGTCAATGAATGTTCTCCGGTAATGTGTGGCCACCCGCACTTTTGTATTCTCACTTTCATCCACCTCTTTGATGGACAGATCACAGCTGTCTTCTTTCCTGGCCTCTTGGTCGGCACTGTTTCGGGTGTTATTCTCATCGACTTGGACTTGCCCGTGTACCCGTTCAGCCGGCAAGCTAAACGGCCGGGAAGACAGCTTGTTTCGGGGGTGTCGGAGCTGGACTCTGGTGATGGTAATATGCTGAGAGCGACAGAGGCCTCTCTCACCAGACTTTGGGATGCTTGACGATAAGACCCCATTGACAACCTCTGAATCCACTTCATCAGCTTTAAACAGAGAGATGAGAAAAAGTTTAGACTTTTACATAACAAATAAAATAATGTGGACCTCAACAATTCAGGAGTGATATTGGCTACTATTACGTAGCTTTTTAACAGTACTGACCAGGTTCAAAGTCACTTCCATCGAGGCTTGGCATGATCTCCTGAACCTCAGCTAGTAAGTGGGAAGAAGGAATGATAGAGGAATGCCTCTTATACACCTTAGAGCTCTGCTGTGATGGTAAATCAGACAAGAACAGAAAACAATGTGCAAGTTAATGTTAAATCAGAAATGGAAAAACTCTCTGTATATGATGTTAACAAGTCAAAACTCATTTTTAGCATGAAAACTAATTACCTCTTTAATGTCTCCCAGTGACTTCGAGTGCCTGCTCAGCTGCTGCTCCTTCTCTTTATGGGTGAGGTGGGGTTGTGAATCAAGCTCTGCAGGCGACATGCTGCTTAGAGGGCTCAGAGGGGTATCAAAGACCATCTGATAGTGTCTGATCAGGAGCTCCACAATGAGTGCCTGATAGGGGTAATCCACCAGCGAGGAAAGGGAAACTTCAGCGTCCGCCTGCCTCGGCTTGATCAGTGTTGGGCCAAAGATGATACCCAGGTTGCTGGCGGTCATCTTATTCTCTTCTGACCTCTCTGTCACGCTGAAGAGAGAGCAAGACGGAGAGAACATAATCAGCAAATAATCAAAATGATTATTTTTAAGGGGTATTTGATTGAGGCCTACCGGTGCAGATGCTCTATGAGGAACTGCAGCGTCTTGTAATGAGCCGAAGGCAGCTGCCTCAGCAGGTCCTTGATCTTAAAGAGGACCCGGTTGAGATCCACGCTGACCTGGGCTGGGGTCACTGGGGTGGGACCAAGCCGCAGCGCCTCCAGTTCCTCCACAATGATACTCTGGCTTTCCTTGGCCAAACCGATGAAGTCGTTGTAGAAGCGAAACAGGACGAGTGGCTCTGGAAGCTGGAGAGGAAAGAAGTAAAACGAACGAGACAAGGAAGTTGTTAATAAACAAGGACAACTGAAATATGCAAGCAAATACATCAGAGAGCCAGAATGTGATTTGAGATAATTTAGTGATAAGTGCTGGCTTTTATTCTGCAGGGCACACTATCCTTATCTGGATACCTATTGTGTTAATGAAAAGGTTTGAAAAGCAGCCAACCTGTCTCAGGTAGAGTTTGAGTACGTTGCTAATGTCGTGTGGAGAAAGGTCGGAGAGCTCCACCAAGTCCTTTCCGTTCTCAAATGCCTGGCATAACTTCTCCACCCGAGACTTGGCACCATTCACACGGTAGATGCCCTGTGAGCACAAAAGCAAAATGCATTCAACACGTGAACATTTTATGCAATTTTTGGAATCACTGTGGTGACACCCTCTAACTCTAACCCCAACGGCAGTATTAGTAGCACCAATGACTGGGACAACTGTTATACCTTAATGTTGAGCGCTCTGTTCTCGATTTCTGAAGTACACTTCCGTATGATGAAGGGGATGCCATCCTGATTGTTCTTAGCCGCCTGTGTGAAGTCGATGCCGAAGAGGTGAAGCCTCCCCTGGAGTTTCTTATGGCCGCACTGGATGGCCAGAGTTTCCAGACACTTCTTGTGGCAGGCCAACGAACACTGCACAGAAGATGACACGTGAGACAGTTACACAAAAAAGGTGGGAGGTCAACATAATCAACAAAGAGCTGGAAGGCAGAGAACTGTACTGCTTCAGAAAATATTCAGGCCCTCTTGTTTTTCCACACACTTTATTATGTTGTAGATTTTAAAATGTCTTTTCTAACATGTAAATCTGCATTGAATAATCTACAAAGACAAAGTGAAGGTGGCAGTTCACAGACTTCTGACTGACTCGAGCTTAGTCATCTTCCCAATCTGAGCTTGAGAGGATCTATCAGGAAAAAAAGAGATAAACTACCTAAACCCAGGAATGAGAAGCTTAAAGAGGCTCATCCAAAAGGACTCAGATCTGTGACTGCTTCTACAAAGTACTGAAATAATACTTAATGTAATGTTACATTTAAGTTTTTGATTTAAAGAATTTGCCACTTTCGTTTAATGGCTGCTGGGCGTAAACTGATGGGCAAAAATACATATAAAGTTCAGTTCAGTTGAAGCTGCATGTTGATTTGCATCCTGTCGTCTACATATCTACAAGTGATTAAAACCATCAAATCCAGCTGATTCAGATTTTGCAGCACGGGTAAGTAAATAACTTCTAATTTTTCCATCATTTTTCTTGTGAACTAACTTGACTTAAAGTTTAGTTGACTAAAAAAAGGTAACTAGGACACAGCTTTATGTCTGGTAACCACGTACCATGGAATAATTCCAATATACCACCAAATACTGTTCTCATGTCCAGCGTTACATAACTTCTCTGTAAAAAAAAAAGGCTTTTTTCCCAGTAACTCTTTTGTTATTGTCTTGTTCAGCACATCTATTAAATATGGAAAGAAACTGGATCTAAAACAAACATGTGAAGGGACTCCTCAGGGGACACAACAAAAGGTCTTCAGTTTCCACTGCCCGCTCCCCAGCTGAGACCGTTTGGTGGATTTGGTCTCTGAGGAGAGCTTGTGGCCAGATTCAACTTTTCCCTTTTATTCAAACATTATGATGAGGGCAGAGGTGGTCTCTTTCTCTTTTGTTTGGATTTGATTTTTGCTCGCTGTGACTTATAAAGAGCTCATTGTGAAACTTTGGCAACATTCATCTTGAAACTGTGAAATACGGTATCATGCTTGGACTGTTTTATTCTAAAGGAGAATAAAAAGAAAACAAGTTTACCTCCTCGCACTCAGCACCGTGAAACACTACCAGGCTGTCACACTCCCGACACTTGGAGGGCGCTCGGAGCTTCCTCAGCTTGTGGGTTTGAGCTGCTTTGGACATCTGGGTATTTCGAAAGGGGCCTGGGGAGCTGGCTGTCTCTATTACAATGTCGCTTAAACCTGCAGAGCGAGAGGACAGAGAGCATTAACAGCCATTCTTTTCCCATCACTTACGTACTTAAGTCTACTCAGAAATACTGTGACTTGTTTACAGAAAAGAAAACTGACAGTATGTATGCACATACCTGTATTGCAACGTTTCAAGAACTAAACTTCTTTGTATACTGCAAAACATTTTGTGACTTTGACTCACCGTTGTCCGAGGGCGAGGGAGGCTCTCTCTCATCCAGGTCGTCGGCAGAAGACATGGTACCGGTGGAGGGGGTTCTGGGTAATCTCCTCTTGAAGTCTCCTGAACAGTAAGGTAGCACACACCAGTAAGTCCACATCTCCACAGTTATGTTAAGCCAGTTCTTTCCTCGTGTGGTCAACGTTTCCATGGGACCAGTGACAAGGACTGAGACGGCTTTTAAATTTCATGCTCTAAATGTACAGGCGTGGTCGGCTGCATGTAGTTGATAACTGAGGCCCCCCCAGTATAGGACTGTTGGGTGATTCACACCTCCATTGACTGATCAATGGATCACAATAGGCCTAATTTTAATTATGTTGATTTCTCTAATGTGCCAGTAAGGAGGCTCATCAGGGATAAACTCCTACAGTGCTGCCACACTGGGGGTTGCTGGGTGGAGAAATGACTGCACGAATACACTCTACATACACTGGATACACAGTGTTGGTAATAGTTGACTGGCAATACACCACCATTTCCCTAGTTATATGGTAAATGATAAAGTCTATAAACACATAAATAAATATAAAACCTAAACAAATAAATCAGTGAAAGAAAGAAGATTTGTGTTAATACCTACAACAATGATAAAGATGAAACTAATGTGTTTGTGTGTGTTTGCTCACATTGCATTTGTAATATGGAAAGCCAACATCCACCAAAGCTAAGACTTCATGATTTTGTACACTGCAGACTCATACACAAAACATCTATAAAAGCGCCGGAGGCAGTGAAGGCAGAGCTCAGGAATGCACCTTCCTTGTCTATCATTTTCAGTGTGTGTTTGAACGGCATTAAAATGACCCGCCTGACATTTGGAGCTAGGTGTTGTATATCAAGTGGGGGAAAACCTGGAGAACACAGAAGCTTTACACGTGTGTCTCTGTGTTTTCGTGACTGTGGGTGTGATAGCAAGAAAAGATGTATGCAGAAATACAGCTGATACATTAAGTGTTAGATGACAATCCTGCTGCTGTTTCTGGAAGATTTTGATTTAACAACCTAGTGTATGCATAAGTGCTAAAATAAAGTTTGAACACTTGGACAGAAAACTGCAATCTTGCAAACGCAAGTTCAGCCAGTAGTACAGTGAGGTTTATTCTCAATCCATGAAAAATGAAAAAGATGCATCAAACATGCACTGCAATTTTTGGAAAACCTGAATTTGCATTTTAAACATTTGCCCACACTTCACCACTACGGCATTTTTAGTTCTACCTAGTACTTATCATTAAATAACAATTCTCTTGTGTCTGTCTTGTGAAAATAACTAAATTCACCTTTAAACCAAACGAAGATGAAATGGAGGAACAGAAGGCACATTTGGGTAATGAAGTTGGATGATCATCATGATTCTACCTGGGCTTGCAGTAGGTGAATCCATGGACCGGGACTCGCTGCTCCCTCCAGCGCTTTCTGAGTCACTGCACATCCCTCCCCCCTGGCTGGCTGCGGCCCACGGACGAAACGGGGCCTGAATCCGAAGTGCTGGATGAAAACAGATTTTATCATTGGAAGCAAAAAAACAATACATTCAGACAGTCGTGTGTCACTTTTACATTTCTACAATACAGATGAATGATACTAAATAAATATATAATACTGAAACATACTGAATTTTCTGTTATGGAGTTGGTTCCAGGGCTGCTCGGAACCACATTTGTAAAGATAATCATTTAATCTTTATCAAAAGTGTAAAAGAACAAATTCACACATGCACATGGAAACACACACACTTAACGACCAATCAAAACGACCTGCAAATGGCCAATTTGCATTTATTAGGCTTTAGTATTCGTTACCTTTAGAGCTTATTGCTACTGCTACATCTTTTTAAATGGGCCTATTACCACTGATACACCTCTTAGCCCACTACTTCCTGAACAGATCTGAGTGGATCTATGTTGCATACAACTAAACGAAGAGAGATAACAACACAAGGAAACATGGCTACAGCTGAATGCTTCTGTAGCCTTCACTTTCACTTTATGTTGCGTTACTCACAGAGCAACTTGTGTATTACCTTGCTCCACTACATTTTGAACGATGTATAAAAATGTAACTGTGAAAAGTATCCTGTCTGACTTCTAGAGAGCCAGGAAATGCGGTAAATGATGCTCAATGATAGCTGTAGGAACCAGCTACTGTTATCAGAATTCAGTAATCCAATCTTCACATGTTGCTCACATCTAAGTTTTTAATCGTCTACGTCACGACACATTTTGCCAGACACCTGCTCAAATATTGAAAGATGCTTCTTCAAGCGTAAACCTACTTTGGATGTCAGTGTTGCTGTTGGAGCGTCTTTCTGCAATCCTGGCATTCTGGGCGTTAAGGGAACTGTCCATGTCGTCTCCACTAAGGACGTCAGACGTCATGGATGCCTGCGACAGGTTACTCTGGGATGAGTTACAGCCGCTTACTGAGCGCTTGTTGAAAGGCACTCTGTAGAGAAAAATGACAGAAAGAACATAACAACATGTCTGGAGGCTGAAACGTGGATACTACAACTTAAGAATTTATTCCTATCTTCCACATTTTCCAGAATTCCAGGCTAGAAAGACAGTGAACCATTTTCATGAAATCAAAATGAATTAAGGTTTTATTGCAGGTCTGTTACATGTGTGATGAGTAGAACGACAGTTGTTATGGCGGCTAATAGCACACATTTGCTGGCAAGTTGATTTGAAAATGGCCGCACTGTATCTCTGTGTAAACATTAGTAAATATATCTGTTAATTCTATCAGTGTTGACAAGCCTCCTGAATAATCATGAGCTCAGCCCCATGTTCTCAACAACGACAGCAGTTAATTAGAGTAGAGCAATGATCAACTGACTGAGACCCTGGGAATGGCTGATGTACAAACAATGCAACAACAGCTAATGAAACTACCTCACTGGATTCTCAGAAAATACACTATGTAGGTCAGCAGCCTATATTTAACCTAGTGAAGACCAGTGGTGAGGACGCATGTGTGCCACACTTCCTGTCTCTAAAGCTGGACTCCTTTGATCATAGTGATTAGAATTGAGGGGTGGGGTCGCAGGGGTGAGTAGAGGGAGAAAAATAACATTCTTTCCATGTGTCCGTGTGTGTGTGCAAGTCTCTCAAAAGGAAACTTACTGAATGCTAAAAATTACCCTAATTTCATAGTCTTCAGTCAGAAATATCGTCTATATTGGAAGCTCCTGAAAACTTGAAGCCCACTGCTCCAACCCCCCACTCCCATGACCACAGTCATTTCCGCAGGAAGCCACAGCCAACCCAATTGTTTTACGCTTTCCAAAACAAGCTGTCTCACTCCCTTGATCCGCCTCCACCAGTGAGGTCTTCAGTTAGCACTGTTTTTACAACCACTTGTTTACCATAAACATGTACAGTTAATGTTTCTGTTCCCACAGAATCCTATGACGAAACACAGAGGTTTGCCATAGTAGGAACTCAAAAGCGTTATTCCAATACTCTTCTGTGGATCTACAACAAGGAAGCTTGTTATTTGAATGGAAAGGCTGTGGTCAGATTATGATGACAGTCTACATATTTATTTCTTCATCTCTCACCCTGTGCTTTGTGTGACGGGTGAATCGAAAGAGTGGGACTCCAGACGAGGTCCGTTGGTGGGCAAACTCCTGACAAAGTCGATGTAGCGCTGTCCAGGCTCATACAGCTTGGCATTTTCGCACAGACTCTGGTGGTTGACGGGGAGGGACACAAGCTGGGCCTGCTGGAGCTGGAACCAGTTGACTGTCACCTACAAATAAAGAAATAAATAAAAAAAGAGAAACAATACTATCCTGCAGGTATTGTTGACCCACATTTCTGACACAGGACTAAAATGCGGGAAAATGTACAGGCTAGCGCCTCCTCCTCAGGCTGTCCTGGATGTAGTTTTCCATTAACCCAGCTACAGCTGTTACTTACAGCCTTGAGGGTGAGGTCACACTGAGACACCATCTCTCGGATCTGAGTGATGATCACACTCTTGGTGTTGGCCAGATCCACTCTCTTCTCTCCAACATCAATCTGACAAGCTTTGCAGTGCTCTTTGGCCTCTTCAGCCTGCCAACAGAATGAAGGCTCATTATTAAAGCTATTGATGCTTAATGTCGATGAATGACTGAAAGGTAGGTGACGGTGCGACATTTAGGGAGATGGTAAAATCAAATAATAAATAACTGAGGTGAGTTCAGGGTACATAGGAATCTACAGTGTATTACATTTACACACATTTTTGCCATTAGCCCAACAGAAGAGGTGCTGTACCTTCTGCAGGGCCTCCTCCTCCAGCCTGCGCCTCTTCTCCAGCTGTTTAGCTCCTGCTACTCCCTGCTCCTCCTCCAGGCGGCTGGTGGACACCTTGGCCTTCTCATACTCCTCCTGCCGCTGAGCCTGCAGCAGCCGGGCCTTCTTCAGAGCACTGTCTGCCTCATGCTGCAGACACACATGTTACATCAACACTCAGATATACATAAACAGAATACAACACACACTGTATTATACATGCAATGAAAGATGGCTGATCTTGCCATTTATGAATAAAAAACATACATAACACTATAGAGAGATCTCGTCTTCCATCCTCTTTTAGATTTAGGAATCTAAAGGACAACAATCTAATAGTTACTACTAAAAAGTTCAACCCACCATTTTCTTTTGCTCTCTCTGCCACTGCTCCTTGACCTCTTTTCGGAGTTTGTCCAGTTCATTCTTTCGGGCCAGGAGAGGCTGGAAAGAAACACACACACACACACACACACACACACAGAGTCAGCAAAGTCTTCTTATTTCCTTTGTACCACTCTAGACAAAGTCCCATTCAGAGAAACGCAGAAGTCTCTTTGTTACATTACCTGTATGAATTTGTTGCTCTGGAGTACTGCTGCCGTGTGAAGGACCAGCTGGCTGTACTCAACGTCATTTTTGAAAGCATTCATGTAGATCTCACGGAAAGGCATGAATTCCTTAAATAAAGACGAGAAAGTCTTAAACCTCAACGGTGAAGCACGGGCAGACAAATTAAATGCCAGGGAGGCTGACAGGGATATCTACTCACCTGCTGACTCGCGAGCGTCTTGGCAGATTCGGCCATTTTGGCATAACTCTTTGCACACTCGATATCTAGAAACAGACCACGCCACATTCTATGTCAAACGAGAGGAATTTAACACCATAGACAGTACTATTCTGAGCAAGCTGAATGCTAAGATCTTCTTTAAATACACAACTAACAGTAAAAGCATTTTCTGAATAAATCACACAATAGACAAATGTACACTTTGATAATAAACCAGCAAATGAAGCTTTAACTAAACACTTCTGTTTGCCTGATAACAACTGTACTGTACAACTTGACCGAGTGCTCCATATCAAACTGTGTTGACTGATGAGAGACTGGACCCTTCATTAACCAGTATACAAAAAAAAGGTATAATAGGTATAACAGATAAAATTCTGAGCTGAGAGGTAATATGTAGTGATGTTGTCAACAACAGTTACTGCCTGGAGACCTGTTTAACACCAACTGCACACATGAACCAAGAAAAGAGGAAATATGTTATTCCCCACTGAACAAAGTCAGTGAACTTTTGCTAACAGTGAAGACACATTAGAAATAAAAAGTCATCTGGAAATATGTTCAATACAACATTATGTATAGTACGGTTTTTCTACATAAATTCTAAATGAGATTGGCCTTTGTGGATGAAACGGTTCATAAATTAACTCAAATGGACAACTTCAGTGTATTCCTTGTTAAAAGTCAGTGCTGTACAATTAACCTAATCGCAATGGTAATGTCAGCCTGTGCAATTATAGAACCTCAACAGTCTGTTAAATATGTATGTGTCTGGACATGACAATGTGTTTTGTGTGCAGTGTGTTCATTATCTACATCTCTAAGAAAGAGATGATTGGTCTGATTGACCACATGCTCACACTGACCAAAGTCTGCAGTGTTGCCACTAGATTTAGCAACTTTTCACAACCCTTCACACCTTTTTACACTTTTTTAGTGACATTTTTGGCCAGACGTGAGCTATTTTCCCTCAGGTGTGTTGGTAACATTTGTCAGTGAATGTACTCCCCTGTGGCTCCGCCTCCTTCATTATCTGTGGTCAGTGTGTAGAGAAGAGGTAGAACAGTTTGGTAGCATGAGTAAGTTTCAATGTTTGCAGTGGACATGACTCATAATACTACTTGTTCATGATATTATAAATCCTGCAGCTCTAGTAAAAATGTATTTGTCTTAATTCCAAAATAACTCCATCAAACTGTTATTCAAACCAAAGAATGTGTATGTCTTCTAACATACCTGCAGGGGGAGTTTGAAAAGACTTCAGTATGGTTGTTTTGACGTTGTGGGTTAATACAATGTTGTTGCTTTGTAAAGACCTTAAATGTACGTATGGAAATAGCACGTCCATAAAAACATGTCAGAAGATACACGGACATGACTGCTCACACTAATATGTAATAAAGTGCTCAGGTTAAGTACATGGTTTTTGTTACAACAACAACACCTAACAGCTGACGTTTGTACTTCAGTGTCAAAGATGCCACTTAGCTGCAGCTTCCCTACAACTTACAATTAGTCCCTTCACCTGTGCCCTAACTCACCCATGCTTAGACGTTTTTCCACCCAGGCCAACAGCTCTTTGGTGTACTTGGACCAGGCCTTGGCGTAGAGCAGCGCTGACTCCACGCCACCTTCCTGCCGCTGCAGTGTTCTGTCCACGTCTTCGGCACGAACTGGCGGAGATGGCCCTGTGGGGACAACAGGGAGCCCACAGGAGAGCTTGTAAAAGATGGGCTTAAACATGACCGCCGGCAACCAACCCCCACCCAACAAACCCCTCAGCACTGCCGAACATTCAGTATGTGTTTAACTATCATCTGTGAGTCAGTGAGAAAAGCTCCCAGTGACCTTGCATGAGTTTGATGTAGGCTAATACCATTTGAAGGTAACTAACACTGACAGGTGACTGACTGATGGATATATTCATAAGTGATCATCAAGACAAGATGGTCTCGTAGCACTCAGTCCCAAACACAACAGAATCAGCACCTTTCCCTAGAATAATAAAACAGTAGTTCAGCTTAAGACTGATTCATGAGTAAGACTTGTTTTCTCCCAAACAAATTAACCTGGATTAGCTTCTCTTTCACAATGCTGCACTAGAGTACAGAAGGTGTGTCTTATAGAGAGCTATCTTACCTGGTGGATCATCTTTCTCAGGACCGGATCCTCCAGATTCCACAGAGAGGGTCTCAAAAGACTGAAAAAAGAAACGGATCAAATGAGCCTTATCAGAAGCTTGCTTTCCTTCTTAGAGTCTACAGCAGCAAAAGACTGTCAGTAACATGACAACTGCTAACTTAAGCCCTTGAACTCTGCTGCTGTCATTTTTTCATATCTTTTGTTTGACAGTTCAGGGATAGTCATTGACAGGATGGTGAATGAACTAGTAATAAATGTGTGATGCCAGGAAGTCTGTGACTGTTAGACTGTGATGGCTGGAACAGTACTTTTCTTACCCTGCTTCTCTTAGTTAGGGTGATCCCCAACACTGATCCATTCTCAACATCTCCCATAAGGAAGTCGGACACTCTGAAGAAAGACAGAAACACAAATCAATAGCCTGCGTGGGGCAGATAAAACACTGAGGAGGAGAAGTCTGAAATAATCATCATTCTCATGACGCAACTTAATAGCTGATGTTCCTGTTGCCTCTGACATGTCTACGTTTTTAAACCTAGTTAGTTAAAGGCTTAGTTTTTCCTTTTTCAATATCATACCTATCGTATTTGTGACTTATTTCTCTATTTATGTAACTTAATGGTTTGACTTCTATTAATTATGTACTCTTTGAATTAACAGGCAATATATACAATTGCTCATTAAAACAAATGCTCTTGATTAACAATCACAGTGATCACACCATACTTACACATTGCCAAACGTGAATGCCAATTTGTCAATAGCACCGTAGATCTCTCCAAAAAGCTTCTGTTTGTTCTCTTCGTTCACCTCCTTAAAGTTCACTCCTGTCAAATTGGGATGAAGGAGGACAGAGTCAAGTTTTCGTGGCAAACCTAAACCCAGCAGACTGAAGACATCCTGTGTTTAAGGCGTGATTCATCATCCTGCTCATGACGTCAAGTGCAGACTCAATGAAAATCTCTTCTGAGTCATTCTGTACTCCCAGAATTACACTCGCACCCTAAGGAGCTGTTCACTTCACATCTCACACATGCAGGCTTTTCAACATGGAAAAGTCCCTCCGAGGCATCCAAAAACAACTGCATACCTTAAATCAGAAAAAGATAAGCAAAGACTGCAAGTGTATACTATATCTGGCTGTAATCTGGAAAAGCAGTAGCTTCCTGCTGTGAGTCCAAACACAGTGATGACTGAGGACAGAATGAGGGAAAAAACACCAGAGTAAATACGTCTGTAATCAGTCTTCACAATAAACTTCCTGTCCTGACTGAGCAGAGAGAAAATAAACCAGGAGAGAGGTGCTCAGAAAATTACACCAAAAAACACCAAGCAATAAATCAGATGATGTCACTGCATGGCTCTGCTGCCTCCATGATTTCCTCCGTCTTTCCTTTCCATTAGAACAATAGAGATTTCTAGAGTTCAAAGACTCACAGAGGAGTAATTTTAGGTAGAAAACTTTGGTCCGTCTTTGGTTGTTTTCCATTTTAGTGGAACTTTTCACAAGAAAGATTTTGTTGTGGATCTCATCTTTCTAACAGGAAAACAACACTGATGGATGACGCACAAGCTTGGAAGAGTCAAAACTGAGCTAAAACTAATCTTGAATGGCTTTTCAAATACTTCAAAAGCCTGGTCCAAACACTATTCACATTTACATGCCATGACCCAAAATGCAGCAGCACTGCTCATTTTCATATCTCTGTGCTGGCACATTCATACCTGGACACACACATCCAGGTCTACATGAAATCACAATTTATTGGCCAAAAGTGCTGACACAAGCTCTCAACGACAATACACAAGATACAGACAACGTAAGGTTGACAATTCCATCTCACCCACTGCACTGGTGGCCCTACAGCACAAGACCCCAAGCATAGCTCTTCAGGTCAGTGGTGACAAACTCTGCACGCTCAGCAGCAGAGCCAATCTGAAACCAGGACGAAAATGACAACACAATCCACAGTCTCGTAAAGCGGTTCTGGAAGGGGGCACGGTGATACAGCTGCGCTAGTTTATTCAGGTCAAGATGGTTAGATAATAATCCACAGATCATAACCCACCCCACCACACCCCAAAGGTCACATAACAAAAACTGGCAAGCACCCACCAACAGTGACAAAATGCTAACATGCTTTCTCAGTAGCTGCTACACACTTCATCCAGGTATTAAGTCTACAGCACTACAAATGGTATAACAACAGATTACCCACCTCAACACAAGTGTTTCTTCTTCTCCTCTCAAACAGGATGACTGAAATGCAAATATTTAGCCCAAACACCTTAAACGTGCCACTGGAAAGCAACTATGTTCCTGTAAGCAGCTAAAAAGAAAAATCTGACAGAAATAAATCCAACGCAAAAACTCATCTCTCTGCTGACTCACAGGAAGCATGAGGCACAGGAAGTGTTAAGGCTCTGAAAAAAACAAACACTTTTGATGGGGTCCAATGGGAGCCTCTTGGAGTCTCTTGTCGACCCGAGATCAGCTACTGTAGCCACCACCATTCAATGCACGCACCTCTCCTGTGCCGTTACATCTCCTCCTCTTCTGTCCAACCCCTACCCCCAACAGGACATCCTGAGACTTGCTGGAATACAATGCCAGCACTTGCTCAGGCCCCAACCAGAGGTCCAAACATGGTTACATCATCGGGGAAAAATGGCATTGTTTTACTGGAAAAAGCACAACTCTCTCGAAACACCCGCCAGCTGCAAAAACCTCCGTAGAATACAGGTCGACGAGGGACTTCTACTAAAGAGTGACACAGAGGCGTAGAACGGCATGTGACTGGATGTGAAGTAGCACAGGATAGAGAAAGCGACAAAAATTTGTATGAACCACTTTATCTGTGTCTGGTACATGACAGTGTAGCAGAAATTCAAATTTATTTTCAATTGTCAAATTAAGATCAGGAAAAAAACCTATATTCTGCTGACATGGCAAATACGATTCCACATCTTAATGTACAACATCAGAAGACGTGGTAGTTTAAAATATTGGCGTACATGTACAGTTGATAACGCCTTGTTCCTGTGTTGGGGTCAACAAGTGAGCAGGTCTGGCCACCTAGTGGCAGAAAACATGTAGTGGCAGAAAGCAGGCACTATACCATGATTCCCTGTACATAAATATGAAAGTATTACAGCTATTGTAAGTGCCAGACCCGTTACATGATTACCTGTACAACATACACACCTGTTCAGAGATATTGTTAAACCAGTTGTTATTAATAAGCAGCAGCATTCTTAGGAATCCGTCTAGCCATTAATGCAATGTAATAAAGAGGCTACACTCAACGGCTTCTTCATCTCATTCAAAAGAAACTTCTCTGTGTGTTTTTATTGTTCGTTTTCTATACAACTTCTTCTTCTAACCTGCATGTGTCTAATTACTGTTTAGGGCACACACACTTACACATACGCAGGCGCGCGCCTGTCTGTGCAGACTCCTTCCAAATATTTTGGTGAGGCTAAGCTACGTAAGTCTGCTCAGACTTTGCTCTGTTCCCTGTGTCACTATTCCTTATTATAAGCAAGCAATTCATAAAAGCTCTGCAGCCCCTCTGTGCCTCTCTTTGCAATGCAAATCAAGATGAGGTATACTCAGGGGATTCTTGTGTGGCAGCCAAGTTAAGAATTGACCTGCATGCCAGATCATAATCTCAGAGAACTAGCGATTGAAAAGGATTCCTCACTGTAGTTCCCTCTGAACTGGCAGACAAAGCACAAAGCACACCCACTCCTCCCTGCCTCTTGAATCAGGTATTTGACTCCAGAATATTATTTTCTTACTCTCTGTATGGGGTTGAAAAACACACGCTGTTGCATTTTAAGCACCTGAGTGACTTCTTTGAAGCTATGAGAAACGTTCACTGGGAATTTCTTTTGGAGACCTGGGAAGACAGTGTGAGAGAGAGGCCATAGTTCTAGTGTGTGTCCAGGAGAGTGTCAAGGGAGGAGGGTAGATAAGCAGAGACACAAAACAGACCAAAGGAAGAGTGGAGGAGTAGCTGCCATGTTACAGGAAAGCTGTGTGTGTATGTGTCTGTGTTTTTTAAGGAAGAACTAACCATTATAGCTCACCTTTGACCGTGGCGATGACGGTTCCAGCTGTACTGAAGATGTCCACTGAGTTGAGGCTCTGGTGTTTGGCGATAATGGCCTTCAGGACTCGCAGCAGCTCCCCGAGACGTCCGTGGACCGCCTGATGGAGGCAGTCATGGTGCTCTGGAAAGTGACAAAGATAGTTTTATTATTCCAATTTATTGCTTCACTGATAAAATCATTACGTTACATTCAGTCAGTCTATGCTGTAATAAGCAGTTTGGCTTGATCATGGTGGTAGAAATATCTACAGCAATTCAACTAATGGCAGCTGTAGTCACAATGTGATAACACGATTTAAAATAAAGCCTCTTGGTTTTGACTTGGGTTAATATTTACTACCTAGGTTAAGGTTAGTTCACAACTTCCACATCTGCATGTCAACGGTGATCCACATGATCACCCTCTGTCCAAGTCTGTGCAGACTGTGTTCAGTGTGTGTAAATTCAGACTGCACAGGCATGCTCGTACTGGATTTAGCTTATTGGCAGGTCTTGCACTTCAGTCTCTTAATTAAAATAAAAAACAAAACTGTGTGTTTCACCAGATCAACATATAGAAGTAGAGGATTCATACAAATGACCTACACTCTATACTGTCCCTGAAAGCCTCACAACACAGATGATCTACACTCTGCACACTAACATGTTACCATTACTGGTTTCAGAACTGTTAAACCCCTACTAAGTAAAATCACACATCCTGCAAACCAAGTTTATGGAATAGAGATAAGTTAGAGTCCTTCCAGTGTTCCTCTGTCACAATAATGACAAATCACTGCACAACTAACCAGCTTTGTTATGCTCTGAAAAATGTCATTTAAAGGTTAAAATTTATTATCCAGGTAAATAGTGTCTTCAAGTCTGACAGTAACTTGAGGTAATCATGAAGTTGAATTTTTCACGTGCTATAAATGCTGAACAGATTGACCCCAGCTATTTCAAAATCTCCCTGCTTAACACGGATGGTGCAACCTCAATGGCAACTGGATTACAACATATCATTGCAGCTTTGTTGGTTGAAAGGGTGACCATGGCAGCCATGTCAGACTACTGCCATCCATTCACAACTGTTCTAGTAAACAGTGTAGCCGCTAATGCACTGTCCAGCCAACTTAACCGAACAGCAGTGATGGTAGAGGGACTGCACACCGTTCAGCAAACCTGCACAGAGGCATGCACAGAGAACCTCTATGGTGCTAACCTGAATGTGCATAAATAAACAGAAACTGGTGTGGTCTTTGCAGTTAGCAGTTCATTAGTTAGTTATACAGACAGATTTTGGCATCTCAGGTATGTGATTCCAGGTCCTAGATGTGTCTTTACTAACAGTGAGTCACCACCATTTACAAAGGGCAAAATGCTATTTGTTATTAATTAACCTTGATAATGCACAGTCTAGTATGGTCAAGGAATGAAACAATGTAAATAATTACATGTACTAAAAATGAAGGTGTACTCAGTGTTTCCAAGAAGTTGAAACACTGAGTACTACAGGGTAGTGTGACGTGTGGCACAGCTAGTGGGTGGATGACTGATACAAGTGGGAAATGGAGAAAGAAAGGGGGACATCTCTGCCACCCTGTTTCACACAAACCCAATACAAACACGCACGCAGACAGACAATTACCAGTGTGCCTAAAACATGTTCCAGTCCTAAGCTCGAATTATACAAAATATACTGTTGTCTGCTTGGTTGATTGTTTCACTTTTTTTTATATTTTTCATTCATTCATTTTCATTCATTTGTGGCTTAATTGTAACAGCTGTTTCTTGGTCTTGTCTTCTTACGCTCAATTTGGAGTAAAATAAAGTTTAAATTAAAAAATTAAACACAGACAAAGACACATACAATGGATACAGGCAGTCAAAGCTTCATTTGTGCTGACGATCACCCATGGATAACCCCCTCATGGAAGGGGGGATCAGAAAGACTTTAGCTGTCTCCTATTTTTTCTTTTATTTGTTAGCCCTCTTGTTTGGAGTGGGACAAATAGTGCTGCCAGTGGGGCTAATAACGCTGGGTTCTGTGTGGCCGCCATGACAATGCTAACTAAGGGCTGACCCGGAAATCCAGCCAACTGACCAGCAGGGAACAAGTTCACATTGACCAACAGGTCACAACATCACAATAGCCACACAACGAGTATGAAAAGTGACTGGGTATGTGGGCCAAAATTCATCCAGTAACTGTCAAAAACACTACCTTAACCACGTTTCAAGTTTTCTTATAGGACTCAAGCAGTTGTCATATTTCCCCTCAACGAATTAAAGACAAATCACCATAAATGATGCTCATTACTGAGTATTCCCATACAGCTAATCAGTAGATTGTACAAATCATCAATGGCATCAATTCGCATAAACCCAAAGACCTGGTGTATGCGGGTTAGGTGCAATTTGCCTGAAAATAACACCACATGGAAGTCGAGAGGTAATTCCAGGTGAACAACAAGCACTTGCTTGAAAAAAAAAAGAAAAAAAAAAAGAAGTCAGCACCCAAATCAGACTGCGTACACAGACTGCTTAACAACCAAGAACACCAAAATGATTACATAAGACAAGCACGAATCCCACTACATCAGCTACTCCATGCCAAAATGTCCTGTTGCTTCTAGCTTGCCAAAAGCTTCTCCACAGGACCTAGAGTGTCTCATCCTGCTGCATAGCAACCATCTTCATCCATCTTCATCAGATGTCATGCACAGCTCCTTTTACTGCCAGGAATCTGGTGGCTTCTGATAACGTAAGCCTGTTGTCCTTTTGATTCAGATCCCCAGCTCTCCACAAGAAAAAGAACCGACATACTGCTTCTGGCACTGCCACACATGGGCATACAGAGGAGGTCATTCTCAGTGTTGGTAGACTGAATTATTTTGTCATTTGAAAAATAATTTGTGATTTAGTAAAAACAATAAAAACTACTATAAAAACATTTTAAAATAGAATAGAACGTAATAAACATTTATTATCCCACGAATTAGAAATTTAAGTGTTCAGAGCTTTTCATACATGTTTTTTCATTGCTTCTTCTTTACTGTTAACAAAACCCAGTCTCCCCCAAAAACGTATCTCTTCCCACCTCATACTGTGACCCAAACCCACAACGATTTGATAAAGATCAAAGTTCACAAAGAGCTGCTTCAACCCTTGAGCCCTTAATTGGTCCTGGACAGTTTAGATCCCATTTATGGACATTATCCTTTGATACACACAATGGCCTAAATCATCCCCATACAGCATATACATCCCATTCACTGACCAGGGGAACTGAATCCTGAATCCTAGAGGCAAGTCTGGGCAAGCAAGAGGTTTATTAAGGATGAGCCTAATCCATGAATTCCCAGAGGACAGAGGGTCTTCCTTTACACTGCTCCATGGGCTTCAGTCTTCAATGGTGGATGTGTGGCCTATTGGGACGATCCTAAATGGAGGCTAATTAGCAAGACATTGTGGTTGCATCCACCAGCCCAGCAGGGCACTGGGTAATGTACAGAGACTGATTATTTAACCCCCTAAACTGCTATTCTGGCTGAGAGACAAAGAGAAGAAGACTCGTTCCCACCAGGCAGGACCAGTCTGAGGAACATGTAACAAGTGCATTTTGATTCAGAAGGGGTAGCCCTCATTTTTAACAGAAAAATAAAGTTTGGACATAATATTTTTGTGCAACGATACAAAGTTCAAGGCCATCTGAAAATTGGCTAAATCAAGAGAGCTACTGGGATGATCAGTCTGTTCTCTTCCCCAGGGAAGACCACAGAGCTTTGAGTGAAGATTTGTTTGAGTGCCAAAAACTCAGTATTGTCCCTGGGGCCACTAGCAAACAGTGGGATTGGTCACCACATGGGTCTGTCACATGAAGCATTTATTGAACACTAAATCACAATAACAGCTTCTCACTTTTCCCGGGACAGGAGAATTGTGGAGTGATGGTTAGGGGTGGGAAAATTTTAAAGAGTCAAAGGAAAGGAGTTTGGGTGGACAAAAATAAAAATTAAGGAGTAGGAGGAAGGGGGTCGTATTATTTGAAGTAGCACTCTCCCTTGGGATTTGTCGCAAAATTTACCCCTGCACCCCACATCCCTGCTTCAGCGGGGGTTATAAGAGAAGCAGAGAGTGAGAGACATTCCTGGGCATAATAAGCCCTGGTGAATGAAGGCTACGGGAGGGGGGGGTCAGACTCTGATCCTGATGAGGAGGAGGCCGCGGATCAGGAGCTGCTCTGAGGCTGCCAGCAGCACATTGCCAGGTTTTTACTTCATTAGCGTCATGGAAACCCAACATTCCAGCCTCTTGTTTTAGAGCAGGAACGGGAGTTGCAGGAGTGCGGGGTAGAAGGGATCATTCGCCACTGAGTTGACACCTCAATATCAAAACATTCTGACACTGCTCTGATGCAGAGACTCACACAGGACATGTCACACACCTAGAATTATATGAACTTTAAGACCATAGACTGACATTTAATCATATTTCCTCCTGAGGGTCTTATACAGAAACATCATAATGGTTATTTAGTCTACGCAGTGTGCAGTAAGGCAGTATGGGTGAGCTTGAACTAGTAATTGTCAACACAGTGATTTTACCTCACACCAAAGTACAAGTTCCTATCCTAGAACTGAACTCCTAGAACAAGTGGTAACTGATAACTCAGCAACACAACCAACAAGGCAAAGCAAAGCAGTTTAAATGTTTTTAGGTCAATAAAGCAAATGCAAAGAGCAGTACTTGCAGGTATTCATAACAAAGTGGGAATGACAATTAGCGCACAACATGTTAAAGTAAGAACTGTTATTTTTGATAACAAGTGGTAGGCCTCAATCTACTGCCAGTGTTACACCAGTGTATCGTGAGAGTCACCAGATTCTATCACCTTTACCAGTGCAACAACCAATTCACCTTTGGGTAACACAATATCCATTATGCAGCAAAACACCAGTGATTTATATGTATGATATTTACAGAATAAAAACGTACTTTACTGTGTTGTCACTGTACTTGCACAGCTGCACCAGTGAGGATCAAAATGAAAACAGGGTCAATGAACATAACAGAATCTGGCTGCTGCAACATTCCAACATCTAGTTAGTTTCAGTTTGACACTTAATTCCACATCTGTTATTAGATCGATCTCTCAATATATGCTGATGCCTTTTCTTAATGTGTACTATAAGGAAAACTCTCACTTGAGGACTTTCTGGCATCAATGGTTTGACTTTTGGAAGTGCAGAACTTCCACCCAGCCTTGACACAATATGACTTGGCAACATTCCTTTAACTGTGACCCTAGCTATGCTCAGTCATGCATTGAAAATCATGGGAGCAATGTATTATTTATGCTTCAAAACATCTGAGGACAGAGGCTTATTGCCACAAAGCAAGTGTGAAACCACTCAACATGTCACAACTTGGGCTGCAGAGGTCCGATCAGATGGAAGCACTGCATGGCAGAGGGGGCAAAATAGGATGTTGGATGGGCTACCCATGACTAATGTCAATCAAAATCTCTCAATGTGTCCTATTGAGTCAGAGCCCAGCTGGACATTCCAACCACTCACCCCTTAAATAACCAACCTAGGACTAAGTAGGGGCAGTTGTTTCAAAGAAATTGTGCATTCATCAGAAGCTATGCTGATGCTTGGTTTCAAGGGCCTCCTTTGAGAATTGTCTCATTCAAAAGACAAGGAACCAAATGTGCATCTAATCAATCACTGTGTGACTCAATAACTGTTTCTTTGGTCAAATCGTTTCTTCTTTAATTGGCTAGGGTGAAGTGCCACATTCTTTCACATTACCCTCTCACCAGTATGGCAACTCACAGCAAAAAATGACATTATGCTTTCAAGCCAAATTTGAACTGTTTGCCCAACTGGGGTCATGCAAAATGGTTCCACTTAACCCTTAACACTTGGGTAGGGTCACTGCAATAGGTGGCCCACACATCTCCTCATGTCCCCCTCCTTAACATACTTCCTGTGGTCAGTGGTCCTGGCCACCTCTGTCGACAGACCACCGGCGGTCCACTCTATGGATTAGCAGATTACATGCAGCTGGTGAAAAACAGAGGAACTTTACCTTCCCAGACTTCAACGCTAAAACCAAGGCATTCCCTGTCGTTTGAGATTTGAATCTTCTTCCCCATGACTGCATGGACAAAGAGCTGGCGTTTAGAAAAGATCTCTAGCCTAGGTAACACAGCACCTTAGGCCTAGATGGGGGGGTTATGTTCCCACTCTGCAGGCCACTGCCTTTGTCAGGCTTGTTAGCGCCGAAAAAGCCAATAAAAAATTATGCTCAAAGAATACTGACAATAGAAAATGTCTGGCGTTTTTCTTTTTTCTTTTTGAATAACGGAGAGAACCACATGACACAGCCGTATATTGTTAACATTAGTAATAAAGATTACAATCAATGAGCCCCTGGAAATTATATTGACCATACATGTTTGGATATTTTTCACTTTAATCACTCACATGTAAATGAGATACCCAGGGTGAAGTGAAGAATTAGAAGAAGAAGAATTTTCACCTTTCTTTCTCCCTAAAGCTGTCAGACAATCAACCTCTCTCTCTAGATAACCCCCACATCACCACCTACTGTTGATGCAAAAGCTCTTAAGGCTGGCATTCCAACTTTGGAGAAACTGAAAATCCCCCCACCGTGCAACCTCTAGTTGGCAGCGAAACTGGTCCTGAAGAGACTACAATGGCTCCCCAAGTGTAATGTAGGCAAAGAACATCAGAAGGCCAGGGAGTTGGGAAATCTGTCCAACAAATGCAAAGACAGGCCTCTTTAGTATACCTGTCAAGGGGCAGAAATGGGATTTGAGGGGCCTGAGGTTAGGGGGCCAAGCACCGCATTGAGAACAAGAAGACACTGTTTAACTTTGCTAGCATCCTAATCCTGAGAGAATGTGCTTTGTGTGCTACATAAATTTAAACATAATTACTCGAATAACTGTCAAGGCATTTAATTGACTCAAATGTACTAAATAAAACAATTATTTACTTCCAATTGTCTCTAAACTTTGGATAAAATCAAGGGTTTGAGGGAGATGTGTTATTTTTATTCATACAAACAAGGACCCAGTGTGAGTGCATGGCACTGTTTTTTTCACAATGGTTACAATTAACAGTGTGAGAGTGGACACAGGTCCTGCATGGTTTTGAAGACATTAACGGCTGTG
>JAUBNQ010000012.1:29429581-29444995 GCA_032353495.1 Ctenopoma kingsleyae
GACACAATTTAACACCAGCACAAACCAACTTGCATACATATGTGAAATTGAGTAAATTCCATTATTTGTATTCTCCTTTTTTGTATACAGGACATGTGCATGGCTGTGTATACAAAGGAAAAAGTAGCCAAATGTAGGACCCCAGTGCTGGAGCTCCTTATCAAGGTTGGTTTCTGGTCTATCTTCTTTGCCATAAGTCTAATAATGCCCAGTGTTGTGTGGGTTAAATTAAAATATAGACTTATATTTATTCCTATGATCTTGTGAGAGTGTGTTGCCATTTGTGAATATGGAACTAATGGTTTTATAAATACTAGAATTACTCCTACTGCACCTTTGAGTGGAGACATTTAAAAGTGGCCATGTTGGTTAAATCCTCTCCACAGGTTCTCCAAACAACAAAGGCTTCCCGTGTTGCTGCAGACTTCAAAATCTGTGAAATATTCAACAAATATTACAGCGAGCTTTGTCAGAAGAGCAGACTGCCAGATTCAGGTGAGGGTTCATTTGAGGCCAGGATTAGTTTTAACATTGTTAACAGAACAAGTCACTGAAACGCGTCTTTATTTTTTGCGACTAGTACTCGGCAAAATCTATGAGTTGCTGGGAGTTCTTGCAGAGGTCCACCCCAGTGAGATGGTCGACAACTCTGACAAACTCTACAAAGCATATCTGGGGGAGTTAAAGGAACAGGTTTGTTTCACAGCTGATGCAGCATTGACATAACTCAAATGAATAAATCACTATGGTGTGTGTGATTCTGTAACAGGTCTACAGATTTTATAGATCTGGAGCGATTTTTTTTTCTCCAGATGACGTCTTCAACAAAGGAACCCAAACTTCTTGTTGTTGCTGGATGTTTGAGAGGAATCACTGCGCTGATGGTCAACTTCACCAAAACCATGGAAGAAGGTGAGAGGTGGTGTGTCTCTGTAGCCTTTACTCATTTTCTGGGTTTCACATTGACAGAGACACGAACAAAATCATGCTTCTTATTTGCAGATCCGGCTACGTCTAAGGACATTTTTCAGTACGCCCTGAAGTCAATCAGTCCTCAGGTGAAGTAAAGCTAACAGTGACATTTGGAGTAATCTGCATGAATTTATTTTGATATTGTAAAGCATCAGTACTTTAATTTATACTAGTAGGTTTACTAGATAGTACTAAGAAGTACTTAGAAGTATTTAGGTTCCATGTGTTATCATATTGACACAGTTTTGTGCCTGCACTTCACCTCAAATCACACTATGTAGAATTACTTCCGTAATTCTTGTTGTTCTATTCTTCTTCTAGATGGAAATGAGTCGCTACGCAGTTACATTTTGTAAGTCCTGCATTTTCAAAAGCAAAATAAAGACAGGCTTTTATGAAAACTAATCCAATCAGTAAATTCAAACAGAATCTTGATAAGTTGATTAAGTTCAGATCGGTTGCAGCAGTGTACAGAGACAAAATGATGGAACTCATGTCCAAGTACAGACCTGACTGTATATCTGCTTCTGAAACAGCTGGCCTCAGATTATTTGCCAGACATGCATCCCAGTTCAGCAGCTGTCTGATGGACCACTACAGAACGTTGTTCGAAGTCATGTCGAAGCTTTGTGGACACATCAACGCTGAGATGAAGAAGACAAGTTACTATGCACTTGAGGCCTTCCTCAAACAGGTAAACGCTTGACACAGACAGAAGCCATGAAACCAGGAAGTGTACTGCAGTGGTGCTATAAAGCTTAAAATGTTCTCTAGACAGCTGACCTACAACTTGATTAGTGTTTGTCTGACGGCTGACCTGTTGATCCTTTCACTTCTCTCTGGGGGTCTTTGTAATCCTGATTGGAGTGATTTTCTTTTCATTGTAAAACAAATACAAATAAAAAATTGAGTTGTACTCAAACCTGTGGAACTCTAACTCCAACCTGCTGAAGAGTCACTTTGTTCGAAGCTGCTCAGAAATCCCTTTTGGAACATGATCCACTTCCACAAAACTGTGTGATGAAGATCAGCCTTAGTGCAGACCTAGATTTGTGGTTTTTAGATAGAGCATGGTCTCCCACTCTCATACCTGGTTGTCACCTCACTGGTTGAAATGCCTGACCCTGATTTGTCCTGTAAATGAGCAGAAAATTAATGAGGTTCCCTAACTTTGTCCAACAGATATATTTAATACTTAAACAACTTCTAGCCACATTATTAATGACACAGTTTGTAGCCGTTTGTCATGATACCAACTGAGATTAAGAATCAAAATATCTGTGTCATACATTTGTCTCTGATCATTTCTCAGGTTGCGACGCTGGTAGCGGAGAATATTGAGGAGCACAAAAGCAAGTTGAAGTTCTTCATGCAGAGGTTCTGTGGCATCATTAAGACCATGGACTCAACACACAGAGAACTGTCCATTGCCATACGAGGATATGGATTCTTTGCAGCTGTATGTATATTTACTGACTGTTCATCTGGAGTCACAAAGATGAAATTCATTTAGCAGGTTATGAACATGAATGAATTGTTTTGCAAGATTGCTGCAAAAATAAGATTGTGTGTTTGTGTGTTTTCCTCTACAGGCTTTTCGACAATACTTAGTTTAATCTTAGACCTTTCATAATTGTTGTTCCTGCCTGTACTTTCAGATAGCTAATAGTACTGGATACAGTTAAACAGCTGAAATAGTTGGTATGTCTAAAAGTAGCTAATAGCTGGGATGGTTAAAGTTGTGTTTTTTACAATACACAAGCATCAGTTATTCACATTCATATGTAATGATTCATGATTGAGTTATATCCAGATTAAAACCTGTTCACAGTGACACATTTGGAACGTGACCGGTGTCAGTAAAGGGGTTACATGAGTACTGTGGACATCTGCTCATGTACATGTTCATGTTCACATCTGTAGGTATAATTTCTTTTTCTCCTCCAGCCATGCAAGAAAGTTTGCCCCCAGGATGTGGACTTGATGTACACAGAGCTGATTCAGCGCTGTAAGCAGATGTATCTGACAGAGTCTGACGGGGAGGACGACAGCTTCTACCAGCTGCCCAGCTTCCTGGACTCTATAGCCAGTGTCTTAATTCACCTGGATAAGGTAACAAATTCAGTCTGTCATTAACCTAATGTTGAATAACAACATAACACACCCAATACAGTCAGCAAAGATGGAACGGTTTCCTCTCAGCGGAGCACTTCACGCTATTGTGTCTGCCAGTGTAGAATGTATTTAATCTACTGCTCTGTATCTGTGGCCTCAGATTCCAGAGGTGTACACGCCCCTCCTGGAGCGTCTTATCGTGGTGCAGATCGACAGCTTCCCTCAGTACAGTGAGAGAATGCAGACCACTTGTTCCAGGTCCATCCTTAAGGTGCTGGTAGCTGTAGCCTCTAAAGGTCCTGTACTGTGGAGTTTCATTAGCTCTGTGGGTAAGTCAGTGATCAGTCAGTGTTTTTAAAGCCCCTCTCCACTCACATTTTAAGGCATATATTAATACTCTGCTATGAAAAACATTGACAGTTTTTTTTTTCACGAAAAAGTTCAGTAAAGCCTTGAAAAAAGTATAGAAAGAGGTCTGGTTGTCTCACTCATTGTAAATTCCAGGATCTATGAATATTCATAAGATGCAGTCTCATGGCTCCACCCACCACAGCCACTTTACTGGTGAATAAACTGTATAATGTGCAGCCACAAATGTTTGGTCCTCTGTTGGAAGCAGAGTAGGATGATGAGTTTGATGAGTTTTTCATCAAAACTGACCTTTGGCAGACGTTTCTGAGCGGTAGGCATCCTATTTTTAATACAGTTGTACTGGAAATCTGTACCAGACTCCATTAAAAAAAAGGCAGATTTTAGTAAGTGGACACTAATGCAAGAGATATTTTATATAACGCAACAGATTTTTACTTTGGATAAGTACAAAATACTTAGATGTTGACTCCCGCTGTTTTTTGTTTGTTTGTTTGTTTGTGTAATGATGATGATGTAATGCTTCTTTTTCAGTGCACCAGGGCTTGATAAGAGTCTGTTCAAAACCCATCATGCTTTCTGAGGTCAGATGTTGTTTTACTAATGGAATATATTTATACTATGTGCAGTGTCAGTTCACTTTGCCTAAATGAAGAAGTCTTGTTTTCTTTACTACAACTACTTGTCCTTTTCTCAGGACAAGGACAGTGGAAATGGTCCTTCTCAGTCTTCTCAAGTTCGTACTGGAAAATGGAAAGTTCCATCTAGTCACAACTACCTTGGTCTATTTAAAGGACTTTTAGACTGTGATCAGTTGAAGGTACAGCTATGTTATTTGTCACATTTTTCCTGCACCAGCCTCCCATGACCCTTAACATGACAAATAGTTAAGCCAATATGTGGATGAATATAAAATATATGCATTATAAATGCAGGAATATATGCTATTATTATGCTTTAAACCATTTGGCATATACCAATACCATATCTGTTTTCAAATTATTAACAGACTATGAAGCTTATTTGCTTGTGGATGCATACTATACATAATTAAATTTGTGCTAAAACTCTTCCAGGATCCTGAATGTGAATGAAGCAATACAATGTTTATTAGGAGGCGAAGTATACGCCAGCAGAGGACATTGTTTGATTCTTTCCAGTTAAAGCTATCCCTAGAAAGTTGAAAATGAAATGTATGTGTCTTTGTTCCTCTGCAGGACTCAGGATTTTTAGATGGAGCTTTTGAAAGTCAGAATGCTGCTCTTGTGTCTTTGAGCCGTCTTCTTTATGACGAGTTGGTGAAATCAATTCTCCGAATTGTGGAAAAACTGGACTTATCTGTGCAGAAAGTGACAACAGGGGAGGAGGTGAGGTCTCATTCTATGGTCCCACTTTGATTTTGTTCATTGGCATTTTAAAACCTCTTGTTTATCTTGTACTATTGGCAGCTTCCGTTTAATTATGTGCAGTTCTTTTGATCTTTGTCTGTTTCTATGGTTCTTGTTTCCTTGTCTGTCAGGATCCAGAGGATGCAGCCCATGTCCTGCCCTCTTCTGACCCCACAGCTCATCTGTTACCTAATAAAGTCAAAGACTTCACGGCCTTCATCAACCTTGTTGACTTTTGCAGGTGACAGACACACAACACACACAACACTCCTCCCAGGCACAGAAAATGAACACAGCTGTGTAGGATGCTTCAGAGCTGCTATGGAAATAAGAAAGGGAAAACTAAGGAAGTGGAAACTTGCAAACACCCTCATTGTAGCCTGAACATATTCTCTTATGTTCTGTGCATTTAGAGATTCATGTGAACACAGTTTTCTTTTTTTGTCCTGCCTCTGCAGTGAGTTGTTGCTGACTAAACATGTGGAGTATTTTCAGTCCTGGATGTATCCCCTGAGCCATGAACTCATCCTCCACTCCATACGAAATCCACTCGTCAGTGGCTTTTACAAGCTGCTGTCTGTCACCATGAAAGTTGCTAAGAGAATCAAGTATTACCAGGTATTGTTATAATACATATATTATATTATATTGCTACCAGTGCATTCTCTGTCATCCAAAGTAGTAATGCCATGCAGTGCACTTATCACGTTGAATATTCAATATGTTTAAATATAATGAAGTCGTACAAATCTACTTTTGAACAGGGAGTTGACCTGAGAAGTTCCACATCCCCCAAGAGTGACACAGTGAAAAGTGCTTGTTTTGCTCTCTTCTCAAAGTTTGGAAAAGAGGTAGTTTCTCGTTACTCTCTTTCATAGGAATGTAATAACACAGTTTAGCATTAATGTGTAGTGACATTTGTCTCCATTAGGTGTGTGTGAGAATGAAGCAGTACAAAGATGAGCTGCTGGCATCCTGCTTGACGTTTATACTGTCGCTGCATCACAACATTGTAGCTTTGGATATCAAGGCCTACTGTCCTGCACTGGAGGTGGGATCTTTGAATTAGTTTATCATGTATTTGTTAATAAAATGAAACATAAAATACACATGTCGTGATAGGTGGGTTAGTGCAGTAATTCTTAAGTGGTTACAATACACTACTGAGCTAAAAGTAATGGATAAATGGTGGAAAGGTTTTGGGTAAATACTGAAAGAAACTGGTTAATGGTTGAAATGTTCACATTAGCTAGATGAACTGGCTAAAGTGAAATTGTTATTACTGTAGAGGTAATGGTCAAATAATGGATAAATTGTTGAAATATTCAGTTTTAACAGTTCAGCTGTGTAAATATATATATTACCACATTATATATAAATAATTACATCCACTTTTAAGTCATTAATGACTGAATAATAACCAGTTTGAAATCAACACATTTCAAAGAGGCACTTGAGTTTATTTGACAGGCCTGTGTGAGCATGTCTGACACAAGGTGGGCAAAACAGCTCTTTAGTGGATAGCTTCTGTGAAGAGTTCAGACTTTCTTACCAGACTATTTACAGGGTCTTTTTCTGTGTGCAAGTCTAGGCGGCTTTGAAACTGGGTCTGAGCCACGTTCCTCTGGCCAATGCAGCCCTGGATGCTCTTGAGGACTGGTCTTCCCACATTTCTTTGGAGATCATGCAGCCCTGTTACACCAACATTCTTCCTCTTCTTGATGGATACCTGAAAACCACCTCCAACAACAGTAAGCCAGTGTAGTAGGAGGTCACATACGTTTGTTTGGTGGTGGTGATTGTTTTGGTTTAGTAAATGAACAAAAAGTTAAATCCATGTGTTGTTGACTTCAGACAAAGATGAGAGCAGCTGGGAGGTGATGTCTTCTTTGTCTTCAAAAAGTGACAAAGGATACAGCAGAGTGATGACGAGGCTTCTGAAACAATCCAGCCAGCTTTCTATGGTAATGGATGAGAAAACTGGGGGGGAAATAATTATTCCTCAGGTTCACTTGAGGTTCACTTGTTCAATTAGATTTTTTTTGCATGTTGTTTATAATGATTGTAGGAATTTGGAAAACCTGAATGAAGTTTTGCTGCTGAAGTAACTTAAATTCTATTTATTCAGTCAGTACAAGTATTATTATTGTACAGCACATTTGATTTCAGCTCACTGACTGCTTGTATCTGAACGCAGGAAGATGCTCCTCTTGTCACAGTGAGACTCAGGGTGGTAAAACTGCTTGGTCACCTGGGAGGAAAACTGAACAGGAACCTTGTAACTGGTAAGAACTCACACCCATTTTTACAATGACATTTTTTGTATTTGGTCCATGCTCCAGAGAACTGTTTTTGCCATTCATCTGTTTTGGCATTTAGTGATCTCATCAGAGGAAATGATGAAGAAATTTGTTGCCTGGGACACTGAGAAGAGGCTGAGTTTTGCAGTGCCGTTCTCTGACATGAAGCCAGTCATATACCTGGACCCATTTCTTCCTCGCATCAGTGAACTGGCTTTGTCCACAAGTGACAGACAAACCAAAGTATGTTGTCTAACATCCCTGTATGTGGCAGCTCACAGGACGAATTGAATGCATGTGATGTTATGTTACAGGTAGCAGCTTGTGAGCTGCTCCACAGTTTGGTGGTCTACATGGTTGGGAAGAGTGCTCAGATGGTTGAGGGGAAGAATACTTTGCCACCTATGTACAAGCTACACAAGAGGCTTTTTCCTGTGCTACTGCGTCTGGCCTGTGATGTGGATCAGGTATGTTCACTCCATCAAGACAGCTACCCTAGATACAGTCCTAGAGACAGACTGGTCACAAAATGTACAATCACAGGATTGAGAAGGTTTGAAATCATGAGGCAGGTTAATTACCAAAGCTTCTGGATAAATCAGCTCAACTAAATTGTTATTGAATTACATTGTAGGTTTGTAATGATGTGTGCAGCTTTGTGAGTTCTGTGTTTTTCTTCCAGGTAACCAGACAGCTCTTTGAACCGCTGGTCATGCAGCTGATCCACTGGTTCACAAACAACAAGAAGTTTGAAAGCCAAGACACGGTAGCTGTTCTAGAGGCGATACTGGTACGTGTTTATATTCTCTGAGGTCTCTTCAGCTTTCAAACATAATTTAAGACTAAATAACTAAATTGCACAGTATCTGAAGTACAGGCGTGGTTGTTTTGTTGGATTTGTGGTCCTTTGAATGGCCTCATTTGTATGTGTTTGTTCAGGACGGTGTGGTTGACCCCATGGACAGCACCCTGCGAGACTTCTGTGGCCGCTGCATCGAAGAGTTTGTCAAATGGTCAATTAAACAAACCACCCCCAAGCAGCAGGAGAAGAGCCCAACCAACATGAAGTCTTTGTTTAAGCGGATCTACAGCTTGGCACTCCACCCCAATGCCTTCAAAAGACTTGGTGCTGCCTTAGCATTCAGCAGTATCTACAGACAGTTCAGGTGTGATGCTTGCATGACTCTTACGTTACTATGAGCCTTTTACAGAATCACAAGTTGATATTTTTTTAAAAAGTAGATTTTTTTTAATAGAGTGCTGCCATCTACTGTCTGACATGAATCATTGAACAGCATGTCAACAGTTGTAGAATCACTACATATCACAAAACAGTTCTGAAATTTAGTCCACGAGACAAATGTCCATGGTCACATATTCTCTTTCAAATTACTCCTCCAGTCCTTTAATCTCTTACTCCTATACACCACAGCCAAGTGGGGTAGGAAAGGTAAAGGGGTAAAGATCGTTCTTAAATATGGTAAAGACATAAGACAGATGTTGATATTTGTTGTTGTCTGTGTCTTTGCAGGGAGGAAAATTCTTTAGTGGACCAGTTTGTGTTCGAGGTTCTCGTCATATTTGTGGAAAGTCTTGCTCTGGCCCATTCAGATGAGCGATCTATGGGTAACTGTTTTTGTACTAAAGCTTTATAGACGGGGCACATCAGTTCGTTCTTGTCATGAGATAAATAAATTGTGTGAAAAGTATAAATTATTTCTAGCACTGGTGATTTCATGTTATGTTATGCAGGAACGGCACATTGTTTGTAATGTTATTTCCAGTGGCACTCATTACATTCATGATCTCCTGCTGGGTTAACTAAGGTTCTTTTGCATTCAGAGAAATTAAAAGCTCATTTAAGTGTATGCTGCTGTTCTGCCACTCTTCCATCATTAGGCACGTTGCAGCAGTGCAGCAGCGCCATTGATCATCTGACAAGAATCATCACAAAAAAGGCCCCGAGTCTCAATCAGCACAGTGCTAAGAGACGTGTCCCGAGGTTCGTTCTTTATATTTTCAAACACTGGTGCTAAACAAATTTAGTTCAATCTAGCTGCTTTAGAATTAAGTTCAGCAACTGGGTGAACTGTGTATATGATTTTACTTTACTTTACTTTACTTTACTTTACTTTACTTGACAGACACTTTTATCCAAAGCAACTTACAAGGAGAAGACACAAGCAATTACCATTCGGGTTCTGTAAATTCTGAGTTAGTACAAACCAAGAGCCCTTATAAGACCCAAACTTGTCAGGATAAAGAACATGCTAGGAAATTGTTAAGTGCTAGACAATTTTTGTGGATATTATATTTCATAGTACTTCATGCAATGATAAGACAATATTATTTTATATCTATAAATAAATGAATACATTTAATTCCAGTGTTATTGTTCTTATTTTTTCAGGGGCTTTCCACCTGATGTGAAGTTGTGCCTCTCAGATGTGGTCGTGTGGCTCCTGGAACAATGTGGCCGACCTCAGACCGAGTGTCGCCACAAATGTTTGAAGCTCTTCTATGAGTTTGTTCCTCTTCTTCCAGGTGACCAAGTGCTTCATATTACAGACTTGTTGAGGATAAAAACCAAGAGATGAGATTTAAAAAATGTATTATTTATGTTCAGCAGCATTTAGAGGAAAAATAATTTGCCAAAACTCATTCACTTGATTGCTGTATCTTGGATGAACTTGTGTGTGCATGTGTGACCTGCATTTAGGAAAGAAGTCTCCACCTCAGTGGCTAGATGCCATGCTGAAGGAGAACGGTGTAGATTTCCTGATCTCACGGTTTGAGGGTGGAGGACTCCTCTCGCAGCCCACTCTCAGGGACCTGACGGGTCCTTTCAGCGTCAGAGCCACCCTGCAGTGGATGGACCTACTGCTGGCTGTCCTGGACTGCTACAACACCTTCATCAGCTTACACATAATCAAGCCTCAGCACATGCTTAGTAAGTCCTACAACTGTGTCTATCCATACCAGTACTTATAATGACTTTACCTGGCATTAATGGCTCCATGAGGCCTGTGAGAGGCCATCAATATTCTGTTCTGTATTAGCCTTGTACTGATTCAGCAAATGAATTTTCCTTCATTTCCAAGGTTCCAAGGACAAGTCCAGTTTTCTGAAAGCCGTACATTTCTTTTTAACTGAGCTGGCAACTCACGACCTGGCTGCAGCAGAGAGCTGTTTCCATCACGGTGAGAAGACGTCTCACTTCAGCCCGGGAGAGGTGGACATGTACAACTACAGCAAGTGCACCATCATTGTTCGCCTGCTGGAGTTTGTCACCATGGTTCTTATCAAGGGAGACCTAGAGATGTTAAAGGTATCCCTGGGTTTAATAAGAAAGTTGTGTTTCTGTCTGCGTTTTTTTCGTTCACTGTCTTATTTCCCACCTCTTCACAGCTCCTGGATCAAGAGCTTTTTTGCTCAGTATTTTTCGAGTTGACTGCACTGGTGGTGTGTGAGCCATCCACTGTAGGTTTTAACATGGCAGACGTGGAGGTAATGAAGAATCTACCAGAGGTGTGTGTTCCTCTACTGAAGGCCCTGCTGACGTCACAGTACTGCAGTCGTCTGGAAGGCAGCTTGCGGATAAAGATCTCACGTAAAAGGTGTGTTAGTCGTCATTCTGACTTCGCTGTTGTTTTTGACGCTTTGCATTTGTTTTTGAATATTAAGTAGTCCTTTCTTTCTGATTTTTTTTAATGATCTTCACAGTGTAGAGGCACTGTGTGCCGTAGACCTCTACCATTCGAGCACTCTGAGCCGCCATGACCAAATGGAAATGGTACTGTCTTCCTGTAAGCAGGTCCACAAGGCAGGTCTCCTCAGCTCCATTCTCCAAAGCCAGGTATGTGGCCAGGGGTGCATTCAAATGTGATGGAACATAAATGTCAAACAAGCTAAGTACTTTTGCGTGTGATTTTTTTCCTCATCCAACTGCAAGGTCTAAGGAGGATTTGTGAAACTGGGCTATATAAAGAGAGCAAACACTGAAAACAGAATATTAATTTTCTACACTAATTTCTTGTACTTTGACCAGTGTTTATTTTATAATGCATTTAAGGGTTAGTTTCCCCACCAACATAAACTCCTGTCCCATGGACTCCTACCTGATGCTTCTGATATGTTCATTTTCTTAAAGGATTCAACCTTTGCCAAATCCCTTGGGTCCCAGCTTCTAATGACGGTGTATAAAGGCATAGCGCCCGGTGAGGAGAGGAAAGCACTTCCATCCTTGGACATTAATACCAGGAGGGTCGCTGATGGCCTGCTTCAACTTGCCTTCTGTCTCAGTCAGCAGGTCAGTGACTGTGTTTACATGTTTACATCCTGCACATGAGCTCTTGTAAAATGCTTATTAGAAACCTGGTTAAGTTTCTAGTGAAACATGTGTTTTCAAACTGTATTTCTCTAATCCCCCACTGCGATCAGGGAAACTAAGTTTTCCTCTTATATAACAATAAAGAAATCTGTTTTGAGAAAACCAACATGGTTACATAAGTGCATGTAAACACGCTGACAGCCTCCAATCTTTAGATATGTTTTAAGATGTGGTGTTTTTGAGTCGTCTGAGCTGCAGAAAAGCTTGTGGCAGAAAATTATGCGGCAAATGATATTGGATGTATTGGACGTAATGAAAGCCACAACACGTTTGAACACTGTAATGCATAGTTTGTAAAATGACATAAACTATATATGTAGACATTACATCAATAAAAAGAAAGATCAGTCTAAGCACATTCTTCGCTGTGATGACATCCAGTGTTTCACTGTTTATTGTCTGTTTACCTGCAGAGTGAGCAGCTGGTGGAGTTGCTGTTGAACACCATCATGCTTTCTGTGCCAGTATCTGGAAGCCATAGTCGTAACTTCCTGAGCTTCTCGCATGGCGAGTACTTCTACAGCCTCTTCCAGACGACCATCAACACGGAGCTGCTGAGGAGTATTGACACCACAGTGTCACGCCTCATGAAAGCTTCCTCTCAGAGTCCCAGCATGGTAGCTCCTCCTGACTTTTTCACTTATCTTAATGAGTCTCAGGATGACTGAACGTCTAGTTGAAGCACACATTTACAAGAATTTACTCTTTTTCTTTTTCTGTTTTGTACGGTTCATCAGGTGAGCGTGTTGCTGAATGGCATGCTGGACCACAGCTTCAGAGAGCGCTCCATAAGGAAGACTCAGGGGAAACAGCTGGTTGAACAGGTGCTAAAAAGATGGAACAGTCTACAGTCATGGTGGGAAGGAGACGCCTCTACTCCAGAAAGCAAAACTGCCACTCTCATGCTGCTCTCCAAGCTCCTGCAGGTACAGTCACACAGTAGCTGCTGTATAGCAGTTAGTAAAATGAAGCTGTAATCTCATTAACAAGAACTGTAACTGTCAAGTCAATAAGCGATTCCATTAACATCTTAAAGTAGATTAAAAAAGAATAATAAAGTGCATAATTTCCTGTGCTGTTAATTTATTTTATGATATATTTTTCCTTCCTTTCATTAGATTGACTCCTCTGTCTCCTCCAGTATCAACCATGAAGCGTTCAGACCTGTGTTTTCCACATTTACTATGCTACTGGTTGACACGAATCTGCCTCTGAATCTCAAGGTAACAGAAAATACATGGTGCAACCCAGTCAGGCTTCTCTTTTAGTGATTAAAAGTGCATGAATTTGGTTGGCGTTTCTCCTCTGTACAGAGTCAGGCCCTGTTGGTGTTGCCCTTCTTTACAACCCTCCCAGAGGAGCCGCTGGCCGAGCTGCAGAGAGCTCTTGACGCCCTGGTAGCTTCACACTTCCCCATGCAGTCGGACGAGTTTGCAAAGGGCTCGCTTCACCGCAACAACTACATGGACTGTATCCGAAAGGTGAAGTCAGTCATAAAGCTTTACTACAGACATGCCTCTACTGCAGTTGGAGAAAGTAAAGTAAATAAAGACATATTCATTTTAGTCAGAGTGTAGAGCCACAGCTAGCGATGATCTGTAGAGGAAGGCACATCACACACTGAAAGAGGTTTATAATTTAGTTCCTTACATTTCTGTCTCTTAGTTGCTGGATGCCCTGGAGCTTTCTCAGAGCCCACTCCTGCTTAAACTGTTGGCAGGAATTCTGTGTCGAGACAGAAAACACATCATGGAGGAGCAATTCCAAGTCTGTTTCCAAAGAATTGCCAAGAGGTTAGTTAAACCTTTACAACTGAAAATGAAGCTACACGCAAGGCACAGATCCGCTGCTTTTACTGTGTCCGCTTTGTATTTTACTAGGTCAAGCAATGAACGACAGCTACAGCTACTGTCGGAAATATATGGAGTAATCCAGCAGGGTGATGTCCCGATGAGCTCCATGCTACAGGCCATGATGGAGAGGGTTCTGCTGCCTCTGGCCTCTCACTGCAGCACCGTTGCCTTGAACGACTTCTTTGTGGCAAATGTCTTCGACATAATATCTTTGCTGCTCAGCCGCTTCACCAAGGTTTGTCCTTAAACTTAAAGGAAAATGGTTGGGGGACAGGAGGGGGGTGTTACACTAATACTTTGTAACGCATTGCTTTGAGGTATTTCTGCAGCCGAGCACTTTTTGTAGCTCATAAGGAGACTTCTTTACTTCACGTTAGATGGATGTCTGTGAGTTTCAGCTCTTTACATGGATATAAGTTTCCAAACAGGGCTCATAGCAGCCACTTCAGGACACGCACTAATGTTTTCTTCATTCATAGTGAGGTGTAAGAGTACCACGGTAACATTTGTATGTCTGAACTGAAAACCTCCTCCAGATGAGTTTCTAGAACCATAGAAAGTGAGTTAAAATCAGGGAAGTCGCCCTACAACACTGATGTGGTTTTATTTGTGAGCTTATTTTTTGGAAAAGAATCATTTAAAGTTGCTGAATGTGAATAAAGGCTTTATTTTATTTCATCTATTTCAGTCAAATGAAACAGCATTTGAGATCCAGCTGCTGAAGAAGAACGGCTGTTACAAGCTGATGGAGCTCCTGTATTCTCGTCTTCACAGAGATGAGGTTTACTCCAAGGAGTCCCGCGTTAACCAAGCCTACTGTCGGTCAGACAAGACCGAGGGAAATGAGATGTCCAAGACCTTGATCAAGTAGGACTCCCTCAACGCTTTGCAGTGATGTCAAATCTGTCCTAATGTGGACTACAAATATAAATTGTATTATTTTGATAATAGGTCATGTTTTGAAGCATTCACTGAGAACATGTCTGGTGAGACTCAGCTCCTTGAGCTCAGGAGACAGTATCACTGTGCTGCATACAACTGTGCCATTGCTGTCATCAGCTGCAGCTTCAATGAGCCCAAATTCTACCAAGGCTTCCTCTTCAGTGAGAAACCAGAGAAGGTACTGACAGGCTTCTGTAATTATCTCCAGTCTCACCTCAGCTCTTCAGTTATCAGTACTCTTCATTCTGTGCAGTGCAGCACAATAATTATAATCCTTCATATTTACAGTATCACGAGGTTAATATTTTCTCATTCATTGAAAGAGGGAAATCTTTTTTGTTCACTGGAAAACTCACTTCACTCACTTTCTTTTCTTTTCTTGCACAGAATCAGTTCATTCTGGAAAATATCATTGATGTTGAAAGGACCTACAACTTTCCAATTGAAATTGAGGTACGTTTTGATTGTTTAACAGCGCTCTTTGATTTGCAGTCATTGTTTATGCTTGTTTGTATTTTTTTCAATGCAGGTCCCACTTGAGAGAAAGAAGAAATACGTCATGATTCGAAAAGAAGTGAGCGAGGAGAATGGAGGTATTAAATGTTTACTATAGTATCAGAGCACGGTGCAGCTCCAGTGACTCATCTGCTCACGTGTTTTATGTTGTCTTCCACAGAAGCACCAGTTTATCTGTCCTCTCAGTCTTACATGGCCGACAGCAGCTTGAGTGAGGAGATGAGTCAGTTTGATTTCTCCACTGGAGTCCAGAGCTTTTCCTTCAGCTCCCAAAACCCAGAAGGACAAAGACACAGCATTATGAAAAGAGTAAGTCTGACGATTTCCTCCTGTAAAACTGTTCTGAGCTCAGCATGTGTTGTGTTATAAGACGGTTTAGATGTTATAATGTCCTTTTGTTTGTGTGTTTGTAAATGTAGGAGGCAGAGGAGACAAACCCCTCCCAGGATGCAATGGTGGTTCTAGAAATGGATGAGCTGAATCAGCATGAATGCATGGCAACCATGACTGCTCTTATTGGACACATGCAAAGGAACAACATAACCCCCAAAGTTGAACAGGTCAGTGGA
>JAUBNQ010000012.1:29460063-29472749 GCA_032353495.1 Ctenopoma kingsleyae
GAGAAGGAGGAGAGGAGCTCAGTGTATCAGGAAGGTCCCCCAGCAAACTAAATCTATAGCAGCATAACTAAGAGATGATTCACAGTCACTTGAGCCATCTCTAACTATAAGCTTTATCGAAAAGGAAAGTTTTAAGACTGGCCTTAAAAGTAGAGAGGGTGTCTGCCTCCCGAACTTTAACTGGGAGCTGGTTCTACAGGAGAGGTGCTTGATAGCTAAAGGCTCTGCCTTCTGGAGCCATCTACTGCCTACGAAGAGCCATCCAGGAAGGCGAGACAAAGTTTGGAGCAGACACAAGACACTTTGTCGACAGACACTTCTATGTAGATGACGGCTTGATTTTGCTTCCCACTGAGTCTTCAACCATTAACCTGCTCAAGCGCACATGTGCATCCTCAGCTGAGTCTAACCTCAAGCTCCACAAAATCGCCTCAAATAGCGTCTCAGTCATGCAAGCCTTCAAGATCTGTCCTCCAGCATCAAAGACTTGAGTCTTGCCGATGATGCTTTACCAGCTCAGAGAAGTCACTGACTCGTGTAGAGTTTGTCATTAACAGCTACCTTGAATGTGAACGATAGATAGACAGATAGACAAACCCTACACTCGCTGCGGAGTTCTGTCTGTAATTAACAGTTTCTTCGACCCCTTGGGACTAGTATCACCAGTGACAATCAAAGGTAGACTCTTGTTATGGGAAATGTCAAATGGAGTCCCAGTTTGGGATGCTTCTCTCCCTCAAGACAAAATGGACACATGGGAAGCATGGAAAATATCCCTCCAAGATCTGAGCAGCCTCAGAGTGCCACGCTGCTATGTACCAGCCTCCCTTTCCAAGTCCACTTACACAGAAGTGGAGCAGTTCTAGCGGTGGAGATGGCGGAGCTCATTCTGGACGAACTCGATCACAAACCAAACACTGTCAAATTCTACTGTGACAGCAGAGTGGTTCTTGGGTACATCTGCAATGACTCAAAGCGCTTTTATGTCTACGTACATAATCGAGTTCATCGTATATGCCAATCTACATCCCCTGAACAGTGGCTTTACGTCACATCAGAGCAAAACCCAGCCGATCTAGCTACCAGGTCAATACCTGCATTACAGCTCATGGACACTATGTGGTTTAAGGGACCAGACTTCCTTTACAAAATACCTGAACCAGAGACACATGGATCGTTCGAATTGGTTGAACCTGAAGTGGACGCTGAAATCCGACAAGTCGCCACTTTCACTACACAGATTCAGAAGAATGGACTCACACAAGAACACTTCCAACGCTTCTCAAACTGGAACTCACTGGTGCATGCCATTGACTTTTTAATACACCAAGTTCATTCTCACTCATCAAGCAATTTGTCAAGTCATTAATGCAGGGGCTGGCATCAATATAGAAAGCCACGCACTCCAGAGGAGCTGGATGCTGCCAGTAA
Source organism: Ctenopoma kingsleyae (assembly GCA_032353495.1). NCBI lineage: Eukaryota > Metazoa > Chordata > Actinopteri > Anabantiformes > Anabantidae > Ctenopoma > Ctenopoma kingsleyae. Next base: position 29,461,495 of record JAUBNQ010000012.1, read on the forward strand.
TCTCATTCTCCAGTCTGTTCAAGTTTTCTTGACGAGTATACTGCTCTCCAAGTCAATCATACCGTCTACAGCTCAAGCCCCATAGTAGCTCTCGATCCCTATATGGATGAAGGCTTCATCAAAGTAGGAGGTCGCCTCAAACATGCTTCATTGGACACAACATGCAAGAATTCAATCCTTCTCCCAAGCAAGCATCACGTGTCAAAGTTGCTTGTCCTACACTATCATGCTAAGGTTGTGCATCATGGAAGGCAGTTCACAGATAGAACCATGACTATAAAAAATTTTATCTTCCCACTGCTGAGACCAGAACTTTTCATCTGACTTGTCAGAATGTGTTTCTTGAAGAAAAATACAATTGGATTTTTTGCCCTTTACAAAAAAAGAAAAATAGCTTTTCGTTTGATAGAGTCTTTTAGTCCCCTTATGTTCAATGAAGAACAAGAAATATTTGTCTTAAGCTGGAACACAGAACACATGAACAACAAACGTAACTTTTATAACTAGTTAGGAACCTATTTGCTAATTAGTTATTTCCACAGAGGAACCCCACAGGAAAAGCTTTGGCTTAAAGATTCTGGACCTGAGCAGCCGGGCATAAAAATCAAATAACTATCACAAGGCAGAGGAAGAAATTACACTCGATCTTTCTCCAGAAACTGGTATGAGAAGAATGCCATCTTATACGTCCTACGCTCCACACTCAGCCACGTGGACAAGAAACGGGGGAACTATGTGAGATTGCTGTTTGTTTACTACAGTTCAATTTTCAACACAATAGTGCCCAGCAGACTGTTCACAAAGCTGAAGGATCAAGAACTAAACAGCCAACTATGTGCGTGGGTGTTGGACTTTCTCACTGGCAGATCACAGGTGGTGAGAGTTGGCGAGTGCACTTCCAGTAGCATCACCGTCAACACAAGAGCTCCACAAGGGTCCCCGGCTGTACTCCTTCTACACCCATGACTGTGTGGCCACTCATAGCTCCAACACCATTGTTAAGTTTGCTGACAACATGGTGGTGCTGGGGCTCATCCCGAACAGTGATGAGGCAGCCTACATAGAAGTAGAGAACTTGGTATCATGGTGTCAGGATAACCGCCTCCAACTGAACATCAGCAAGACCAAGGAGCTGGTGGTGGACTTCAGCAGGAGACAGCAGCGTGATTGTAAGCCCCTAAACATCAATGAAACAAAAAACAAAGAAAGAAAGTAACAACGTTTCTACCATCTAAGACAGTTGAGGAAGTTTGGGGTCTCCTCTGAGATCCTAAAGACTTTCTACTCCGGTGCTGTGGAGAGCATCTTAACATAGAACATTACCTCACGGTTTGGTAACAGCTGTGTTCAGGATCACAAAGCCCTTTAGAGAGTGATCCGTACAGTGGTACAACAAGAGATGTAGGACCAGAGCTACCAATTACCTCATCCCACCCCAATAACAGCCTGTTTCAGCTGAAATCACAGAAGAGACTCAGAAGCATCATGGCCAGGACTGAGAGACTAAGGAGGAGTTTCTATCCTTAGGCCATAAGCCTTTTGAACCAGGACACATCAACACATCTCACACTCTGACCTAACATACACTGTCTCCTCACCACATCTGAACGACTAACCCTGTTCATTGTTACTTATTGCACATACTTTAGCTGTTAAGCTGTTAATCTGTACATCATATTATAAATATTCTTAATCTGTAAACTGTACTATAACTACTGTATTCTCACTGCAACATTCACACCTTGCTCTTACTGTATAAGTACATTTCATATCCATTCGACCCAGTGATGTCTGTGCTCGTTCCTTTGGAACATAATTTCTTGCTTGCATTTTACCTTGCACTTATAATTAGTCCTAGTTCTTATTTACCTTTACACTTTGAGTTTTAAATTTTAAACTTTAACCTAATTGGAATTTGTAAAGTTTGCACAGTCTTTAGAAAAGAGGTGACTCAGGATACATTTCACTGCGTGTTGTACACTGTATAACTATGTATGTAACAAAGAATCTATCTAGAACTATTATTAGAATGTGAATCTTTACACCTGAAGTTGCTGAGTGTATCAGCATTGGTTTATTTGTCTTTATCCTTATCTTGATTTTTTTAGGCTCAACAATATTTCGTTTCAACCTATGTATTTCTGTAAATATCATGCCAATTGACAATAAACCTTCTTGAATCTTGAATCTTGTTGTTTATGTTTCAACTGTTTGATGTCACAGAACAACAGCAGGGGAAAGATTCATTATTTTATTTTTTTGTTTTACCAACAAAAAAAATCAATAACACTACCTAAATTCTCCTTAACTGTATTATTTGGTTTCTGCACATACACAGGACTGAATACAATTTCCTGCTGGTAATAACAGTCTCAACATAAAGAGAAATGGAGGACAGAATAGAATACTGATTTGTATGGGAAGGTTATTTGAGGTTAGTTAGCAGTTGGTTTGCAGAAGAACTTCTTCTATTCTAGTCTAGACATATAATGAATTTATAGATCATTTTTAAAATATTGATATTATATATATATATATTCTGTGATTGGTTGTCTAAGGATGCTATCTTCATAGTTGACAATTGAAAAGACCGTCTAAGGCTTATGAACACACAGTGGCCTAGCTCTACTTGTCCTAGCTCTCGTTCAGCACAGAGATTCATCATGCAGGTGAGCTGCAGGTAGGCTTGTTTTAAAGACAGAAACTCTTGGTATTAGGCCTGTTATCTCTGTTGATTAAATATGATTTAAAATGCATATTTGAAAAATCCAACACTTCCAATCAAAAATTGTGGAAATCACACTCACACCTAAAAATCAAACCTGTTAGTTTTGTTTTTCTAGTTTCTAAGCCTTCTTAACAAAATGTAATAAACTCTCATATTCTTGTGTATGTTACTTTCAGCAGAAAACATGGAAATATAATGTTTTGTTTAATTCAGAATCTCTCAGGGCAATTCAAAGGCTAAATAAAATTACATTTACATTGATATGGGGGAATAAATAAAGATGGAAGGTAAACAACCACATGAGATACTAAGAGATGTCTTGGGAAGGCAAAAACTGTCAGACTAGTCTTTTAACTGGGATGTTATGAGCTGTCCTACATAATGTGTTGGTTGTCTTCCTGTATAACAACTAAACAGAATTATATTTTGCACCAATGCATGCCTTATCCTAAAATTCTAAATGGATTTTAAATGTCCTTTTGTGACTTGAACCTATAGATCTGGTTTAAATGGAGGCCCTGTTTGATATGATCTTCACTGTGGCTACTGCATGCACAGAGTGTGCTTTAACAACAATGGCTCTTCAGATAGAGCCAGTAAACATGCCTGGGACCTTAACCCCAGCAGTAAACAGTCGTTCCTCTTTGTGATGAAAAGCAGAGCTATAGGTGGGCACAGAGGATAAACCTATTTCTCTCTTCCTCTCTCTCTGCTTCTCTTTCCATGCCCATTTCAAAATGAAATGTTGACATTAAAATAATAATAAGAATTTTGTGAAGTACATTTTTTAATGGAAAAAAAAATTTAACTGTGACAAATATGTGAAAAAGTTGTTGTTTTTTTAAAAATCAGGAAGCGGGAAACTACTTTTTCACAGCACTGCATAACCAAAGCTGAAACTAGTCGGAAAAACTTTTAATTTAAGAAATTAGAAAGTTTATACCCATGTGTGCTTGGTGGAAACTATTGAAAGATACCTGGCAGATCACAAAAATATTAAGTTCACAAAGAATAGTGGCGGTCTTACAAAGTACCAAATACCAAAGAAAATTGGTGCAAAATTGAATTCTGTTGTTATACAGGAAAACAACCAACATAGTATGCAGGATAGCTCACAACATCCCAGTTAAAAGAGGACATGTGACATATCTGTGAAGATTCTCATCCAGGTCATGGTTATCTAAAAAAAAATGGTTTTTTTCCAATAGCAACTGGACTTGTTTTAGTTCCTTGACTACATTTCACCCTTCCATTCCACAGGGCTTTCTCAAGTCTGACTGACTGGTAGAAGTAGCAGGTTTATAAACCCTGTGGAATCCTCAAGTAGTTGATTGGTGATCACCTGTGGGTTGTCCTTCCCCCTGGCTTTCAGGTATGTTATTGAAATGAAACTAATAGCTGACAAACAGTTGCATCGCCAGCTGTGGTCTGTTCCCTTGTTATCCCATGACTAATCAAGCAAATACAAGGCCTGGCTGCGATTCTTAAATTGTTAATTGTTGCTTTTCAGTCTCCTTGAATTACAGCTAAAAATCTTGACTTTGCTCACATTGTATTTATCTTAAATTCAATGTGGTGGTGTACAGAGGCCAAATAGTTAAAAACATATTGTTCCAATACATATAAACCTCATTTTACCACAAAACGTATAGTATCATAGTACTGAAATTCTTCTTCATCACTGGCATTCAGAATGATAGAATAAAGACGTCCTTACTGGCATGAGAGCGGTGGATAAATAAATAGTTAGTAAAATTTAAAAAAAGTGCAATCAGCAGCCTGCAGTGATAGGCATCAGTACACATTCCTCTACAGATGCTCTTGTTTATTTATTAATGTGGTAAACTGGGTACCTGGGGCCTTACTGTAACTGCATGCATACACTGTCAGGGCCACAGCTTAAAACAGCTTAAACATCACCTGACAAAATCAGCATGCCTTATAATCTAACACTGCTTTTCCCAATAAGTTATGACCACAGTAGCAATGGTAGATGGATTGTACTTATTTCTTTGCCATTATTCATCATACAGAAAAAAAACAGTGAATTGTCAAATAAAATTAAAAAAGGTTTTAATGAAAGCATTTCTTTCAAGCTTAGTCAAGCTTATAATCTTATCACAAAGAGATGGTGGACATTCATCCAGATCAAGACACATACCGGTTAGTTAAAAAAAAATACATATAGTGGTACTAAAAGTTTATGAATTCTTTAGAATGTTCTCTGATTTCTGTATGATTATAACATGTTATTTACATGTAATGCTAGTCCTAAAACTAGATAAAGGGAATACAATTAACTAAATGAAACAAAAAGCACTTATTCAAAGTATTTGTGTGTGGCAGAAATAAGTGACCCCCTATGCAGGAACTTTAGCTAAATGTTTCCAGTAACTATTTATCAACTCAGTACATCAGCTTAGAGTGATTGCAGCCCGTTACTCCTTGCAGAGCTGCTCCACTTCAGGGATGTTGGTTGGTGTCTTTCATAAACTGCCTGCTTCAGGTCGTTCCACAGCATTTCGGTGAGATTAAGGCCATTGCAAAACATGACATTTTTCTTGCTTTAACCATTCTTTGGTAGAAACAAAATGTCTTTAGGGTCACTGTATTGTAACTTCAGTTTACAGATGATACCTTGACATTAGAATTAACTTGTAAAAATCTGAATTCATAGCTTCATCAATAATGACAAGCTGTCCTGGTGTCGAGGCAGCAAAGCAAGACCAAATCATGATACTGCAGTCATGTTTCATTAATGGGAGAACATTCTTATGCTGGAATGCATAAAAGCATTGGTCATGACCAAACATAACATTTCTCATTCAAGCGGAAAAGCTATACTTTGGTCTCCCCTGTCCACAGAACATTCTTCCAGTAGATACTGGCTTTTTCTCCTTCCTCCTTGCGACTGAGTGGTGGACAAATGATTATTACACACCTTGCTCTTTCTATGGGCTTTGTTAGATGACCAGATCTGGGGAGGATAAAATAGTGTTAAATGCTCCTTAAATAAGGCAAAATAATAAGACAGAGCCTCTCAAAGTCATTCCTGGCTTAAAAAACCTGACCCTGATTTTTTTCTCCTACTGAATTGATAATCCTAGAGGTTCACAACTTTTTACCAAACACAAATATGTAAGACGGAATACTTTTCCACAATAAATAAAATAAACAATATATATTTTTCTCTTATTTGTTTAAATGGGTTTCCTTCATCTACTTTTAGGAAAATCAAATCACATTTTAAGCCATGTTTATGCAGAAATACAGAAAATTCTAAAGGGTCCATAAAATATTCAAGCAGCACTTTGTGCAGGTTTAGGATCTTTACATTAAGCTTCAATCATGAAACTTAGACTGGAGTGTGCATGCCTATAGTCAAACACAGTTTTTTACTCCTCAAGTCATTTTTTGTACCCTGGTCTCAGTGTAAAATTCTCATTTTCAGAGACAGCATTTTTTTTAACAAATGTGCAATTAACAGATTTGGAATCTTTCAGCACTCATGGCAAAAGTCAAGGATCCTAAGGAGCAATGATGAAACTTTCACTCCATCTCAGTCCTGCCCTCTCAAGGTTAGATATAGCTCCTTGTTGCTTTGCTTTTCATTTTCAAGTAAAGTGCTCCTCTGGCAAAAACCACACAACGTGAGATCACTCTCATATTTTTTACCACTGGTTTAAAAAACTGAAAACAAAACTGAACTTAACAGTTCAGTGGACAAAAAATGGGAATGTAAAAAAAAAAAAACAGTGAACAACTGAGAGGCAATCCTGGCTGTCTGTGTAGAGGTGATAGTCATATAGTTGGCGACAACAGATCATACAAACTCCAGATTGCTTTGGCCACTGTACATCCCCCAGTGCACCAGCGACAGGATTTTGTCATTGCCCAAGTCGGCCTGCCTCATCTTGTCACAGGTCAGGCAGCAGTTCTCATGGCCTGTGACTGGCACCATGCATTCCAGGTCCAGCTTGGCCACATGTCCCTTCTTGTTGTGGTGGCTGTGGAAGCTATAATGAATCCGTGACAGCATCTGTTGTCGCTGGTCCTGCAACCGTTTGCTCTCACTGCGAAGCATTCGTAATGCCAGCATGATGAGGAGCACCAGAATGAGGCCACCAGCAATGGGAACAGCAATCACTGCAGCCCGAAACCACACTTCCTTGGCTGAGGCCAGCTCCTGGACCTGGGTCACCAGGTTTCTGTTACTGCTGTCTGGGGAGTACCCAATGTCTGTGCACAAAGAGAAGTTTTGGATTTTGGATTTGAAATGAACATAACCAAAATGTGTTTAAAGTTTGTCAGCTTTCATTTAAACATTTGCTGAAAAATACTAGATAAAATGTAATTTGGACAACCTAACATAAATACACACAAAAAAATCAATAGGACTCCAGCACTAGTTTTCCTGTTGTGACTCTTTCCCTTGTACCTTAACATAAGTCTACAAGATAGTATTCCTATCTTAAGGTGCTCAAGGTAAGCTGGCTGCCCCTGCCTACCCAGTCACAATGCTGGATCACCTTAAAAGTCAAACTGAGGCTACATAGGTATTAAAAAAAATAAATATATATATAAAAAAGTATAAAAGCATAATTTAATTAGGTGTGGGCAAGAGTGACCTGTCTGCCTATGATCAGCAAAGTATTAAAAGAGAACCTTACAGCAAAACATATTGCTTCTGGAATAGAAATAGAAAAGAGAAAACAATTTTATATTTTCTGAGGAGTAATTGTAAAATCCTAAAGTTGAGTCCAATCAAAAGGTGTTTCAATGGTTCAACTCAACAAGGGGAACATCTTTACCTGTGGAGTCCCTGGTCTGTGCCAGGTCATGCAGGCCTTTGTAGTTGCACATGTCATAGTGGCAGCACTCTAGTGTCAAGGCCACAGCCTGAGTGAGGGTGTCTGTGGCCGTCACGCTGATGCTGCAAATGTCTTCAGCATTGGCGATGGGGTCTAAACACCCATGGATGATGGGAGAGTTTGTGTTGAGCAGGTCCAAAACCTTGGTAAAACAGGCATTGAGCTCTGATTTGCACATGTATCCAGTGGCCACACAGTGTGGGGCATCACAGTAACACCTTATTTCGCCTGGATAAACAGAGACATGGATTATTAGGGGGTAGGGAATCTTATGTCAAGATAAGTTGTTTTTTTTACTTTAATCTTGACAAGTCCCTTCCCTGGCCAATATTATAGCATGTATGTCACGATTCATGGTTCTCTAACTAGGGCGCCGAAGACACTAAACAGTTTTTGTAACAGCTCAAAAGACCACAAATATTAAGAGGTTAATCCCTTCTCTCATCCTTGTAGTTTTTAGTACAGTTCTGTCAGTTTGCATGATAATATATATCAACAAGAGGAACAAAACCAATTCTGAGCCGTTTCACCCACAACAAATGCTGTTGTGTCCTCTACAAACAACAACAAAACAGCCAGGTGACTTGCAAGACCTCATGGAAATATTTTATTTTTCCACTCAACAACTGTGCCTGCATTTATGAGTTTCACTTGTAAATTGGCTCTATTAGTCTTTATAGTAAAGCAAGAACTTGCAGCTTATAATTAGAGGGCTGTTTGCCATAATCCACTTCTTTTAACCAGAATGGAAATTCTTAACGGGGTGGGTGCAGAGCACAGTGTGGGAGACTTTTTTCCCTACTTGCATGCAAAACTTTACTTGTGGTCAGAACAGCTTGGGGGTCCTCTGAGGTCCTATCTAAGAGCTTCCCCCAACCTTATCATTATGGCTGCCTGCTTTTAGACAAGCCCACTCATTACTTCATCTATGACCTCTTTCAAAACAAATATAGCCAAGGGCCCACTCTAACAAATAAGAACATGTATCACAGGATTTCTCTACGATCTATACTATCTATTCTCTACTATCTATACCTGGTGAAAGTTGGTGACTCCTACATTTAAAAAAATGTACAGAAGCTAAGGCCTGAACGTGGTTCAACTTAACTTGTATTGCTGGGGCACATTCATCAGATTAGTGTTTATCCCTTGAGTACTGGGGGCAGTGGGGCCCAGACAGGTCATTTGGAGAATATTTGATTAGAAAGGAGAGGTCGGAGATGGCGGCAACAATTAAGTTAAACAAGTTAGAATTAAACATGCAATATCCGCGAATTTTAGCCTTGATTAGAGTATTATTGCAATGTTGGAAAATTGATAATGGAGAGTTTTAATGTAATGTAGTGTACGTTTAAGAAGTCTAGAACTACAACATCAAAGCGCAACTAGTCAATAATTTCACTACAATGATTTACTCCTCATTAGTTGTGTCCTAAAATGCCAAGTGCTATATTACTGTCTTGCTCATTTTGATTTAGTATGAGAAAGTCTGGCGCTAGTTCGCACTGCGCTAGGGGCAACACAACGTTGCAGTGACGTATAGATTGTCTTATTTTAACGTTATCCCTTCCATTCCTTCAGTCTGATCGAAAGAAAAGCTAACAAACCTATATAACGATGTACCTTTTGTAAGAAGAACAGCCAGAGCACAGAGTTCCAGTTGAAACCAAATGGAAATAAAACTGGACTGCCGATCCATTTACACCAAATCAATGCGAAAAACGTCGTGCTATATTAGGCAGCAACAGAGTCCGCTGGGCAAAATGTAGATGACAAAAATGTTTACATGGGTTTACGGCGAAAAATGTTACGTTTTAACAAAATAATACACAAAAATGCTCGCTGTCCCGCATGTATATCATAAGGTTGACAAATAGTTTTTGAAGACGGCCCGACATTACTCGAGACGCAAAGCACAGAGTCTTCCTGTTCTAGTCGAAAAGAGAAAAACATACTCTTTACAATATTGTAAAATTGAACAGAAATCTCTCCCGAGCCTCTCTGTGAGGGCAGTCTCGATCAAACATCACTTCTGTTTTCCTAAACGGAAAAAAAGAAAATACGAACAATTACAACAAATACTGAACACAGATTGCGGACAAAGTTTAGCAGATGGAATAGCTGTGGTCTCTCAGAGCCCCGCCCCCTGTAACCTGATTGGTCAAATCACTGGCATTCATGTTACGTAAAAATATTGGGTTGATAGGTCTTCCTGAAAGATGGCAAAACAGGCCTAGCGCCTTTCAACCAGACATGTTCTTTACTTGAGGTAAAGAAATGCACAGGAAAACACGAAAAAATCTAAATAATAATGAAGTGGAAAACAACATTGAACACAAAATAAATTAAGTATACAGTACGAATATATTAACATAATTAATAGTGGCTTCTAAGTTTGAAATGTTATCAATAATATTGTAACATGAATAAAAAGGTTATTATAACATTATTATTTCAGACCTGCTTCACCTATTTTACTGGACAGCATTGAAGTCTACCAATGTTTGAAGCACTATTATATAAACATTGGTTACTCTTACTCTCTTACTCTATCTGCTCTGTGTATGCAGAAATCCCAGAATCCATTATTAATTGTTATATTTTAAGAAACGGTTGTATTATGAATTAAGCCTGATTGGCCAGCAGTTTACCTACAAAGTCATCCTGGTGGCAGCCAGGTTGACGCCGAGCTACGCCGAGGACAGACGCTTAGAGAAATTAGCAATCCAAAAAGACACATGGCGCCATCAAGACGCGCGCGTACACACACAACACACACACACACTACTGCAAGCGTATATAAACAATTGCCGTTTAACAGCATATATGCACCCGCGATCTTTACAAGCTTCTGTAGGATTTACATAGTTACATGACTTTTGTGAAGTGAAGAAAGAGTGTATGCAATGCTACAGATGCTCGCTATATATGTCACTGGGTTTACATCATAATCAATTCTGAGAAGCGCAATAAATGGACCAAAACTCTTTGGCTGGATCACTTAATTATCAACAGTGAATACTATGGTATACTCATCGGCTTTCGAAATAGTGGGTGAATGTATACATTTTAAAAGACAGATACAGTTATGGCTTAATATGCCTTTTTTTATATAACTACTCCCGTTAATAGTGCATTAGCTTTTTAAAACATTTCAAATAAAATTTATGGATTCTGTTTGTTCAGTCAAATATTCTCACAAGTATCACATTTAAAAGACAAACAGCACAGTAGCGCAATCTTTATTTGTGGTGGCTAGCTAAACATTACCATCTGCTGGTCAAAAGTGATTAGTTTACAGAACAACCTCATGCAAACCTTTCTTTTAAAACTTAAATTAAAACTGAAAATCCAGCAATTAACATTAAGGTGCACTCCAGCAATTATATTATTGCCCTTTCATAAGGTCCCATGACTTGCAAAAGGTAAATTTTATGGTCAAAGTAAAAATAATAATTGATATATTTTTAATCCCTTGGAGAAATTCTTTGTGGACAAGCTCCAAGGGTTTGGTTCAGTGTTTTGTGCAGGGACACTTCAACATGTGGCCAGGAATTGGGAAAGGGACAGAGAGGCAAACCAAGGGGAAATTTCAGTGTTGCAGTAGCCGTTAAAACATTACAGAACAGTATAGAAATAGAAAAATCCCAAATAAC
>JAUBNQ010000012.1:29499974-29510589 GCA_032353495.1 Ctenopoma kingsleyae
GACTTTCATTGGTTAACATTCATAGAATTTTTATTTATTATTACTTTTGTCAGATTAAAGTTATTTCTGTGACCATTATGAGTTTTTCTTTCATTGACCGAAGGGTACCAACAATTTTGTCCACGTCTGTATGTGGTATAAGAGAAGCCGTACACGTTCAAGTGGGAAACCCCTTCATAAACAGAAGTTGAAGCCTTAGACACAATACAATTGGTCTCTAATTTATCAAGCTGTTCCCCAGGAAAAGCAAGACCATTTCATACATCGGCAAGCAAGACCATAATTAACAATCCACTTTAATTGAGGTAGGAATAGTTGTGACTGTACCACCATACCACAAAATAACTTTTCCTTGATAGAAATTTAAGACATGATCAATAGAGCTCATTCCATCATGTTTTCACAAACATGAAAAGCCAATGAGATAATGAGAATGGCACCCTGCTAAACCAATCATGTGGCTGGTACAGAGTTACAGCCATGTCAAGTTAGGTTGCACACACACCACAGTCTGTAGTAGAAGCAGTCGGCAGTGCTAATGTTTTTACTGCTGCAGTCATGTACACTGGTATTCTAGGAGAGGGAGCAAGATAAAAGCGGAACTCTCAAGTGAAAATGTTAACAAAACTTCATGGGACAGCTTTCAAAAAGACTTCCAGATGGACACAGCCCATGGCTCAAAACATGATTATTGAAAGGTCTAAGGAATTTGGTAGTGTGGAGATATTTTGGCTATTTAAAATTCAACACAGTGACATGACATAATATAATAACCTTCTTTTGTCAGTAATCACAGTCATAAATAACAGATTTAAGCTGCTGAATTAACATTAATTAACATTAAAATATCTTCACATCTAAGGAGTAAAAAGGGACCTAGACAGAAATAGTGATTTGATTTATATGGTGATCGACTAATGTGAAAAAAATAATGATTTTGTAATACATTTTTTCCCACACTGCCCAGCTATGTGTGAAATGCCTTTTTTCCTGATTTGGTGATCACCATTAATCAGAAATCAGAATCTACTTAAAAAATTTTCACAAATATTCTAACAATCAATGTTTTCATATTTGGGAATTGTTCTTAGGTAATTAGGGAATATATGCCCACTCAAGAGAACACCTTATGCACAACTGAGTGCTGATATTACAGTGCACATACAGTGTTCACTGAACCAGTAAAAGCATCCCAATCATCTTTTTCTGTGTGTGTTTTATTTTATATCCACATCTGATGCTACTTAATATCAAGCTCATTTGCTGTTCACTTTCTGCAGCAGAGCATCCATCTTTACTTTCACTTCAATTTCTGTGCAAAATGCCTGCATGTGCACACGACTCTGTATTTTCATGTCATTTAATAGGCACTGGCGGGGTGTTACCTATGCTCTCCGACTTCTCTTAAGATCAAAAAGAAAAAAAAAAACTTACAGGTGAATGAATAAGGCCCAATGACTCTGCCCTTAATTTAAAACATTTAAAACAAACATAAAACATTAACCATTTGATAATCCTGAGTGCACTACTCCGACAAAACCTTGCACCAATCTGCATTCCCCATGCCACTCCTACACAGGTGGAGTCTGTGTCAACCACCAGATTTGCAAACCCTGTATGATGACTGTGGTTCTATTGTCCACTTTGTTATGGCTAGTACTGAGTCTGCTTCTGCAGGCAAGTTTGAACTGTAGCTGAACCCTGTAATCCACTTGGGAAAACAGTTTTCCCCTTCCATTATACAAGGGGGGCGCCCTGCCCGCCCCCCAAGACGGTCAAGTTAATTTTATTTAATTTGATTGTCTTTTCTGTCCTTTTATTAAATGAACTAAACACCCTCATGTTATTTATCTTATATAGGTGACGGCATCATTTCTGTCTCTCTGCATCGCGCGCGATAAGAGTTCTGCCGACACACACAGACACATGCGCACACACAGATGAACATACAGAGAGCGCATGTCAGGAAGTATAACTAAAAAAGCATAAAGGCCAAAACACACACACACACACACACACACACAGAGGCCCTGGTGGAGAGTGTTGCACATAACACACACCTGGAGTGGCAGCGGCGCAAATTTTTTTTTTCCCCAATCGTATTTCCACTGTACAGCTGATATTAAGCAAACAAAACCAACTATTTATATGACTTTTGTGCATTTTCCTTGTTATGTTTCTAGCATTAAATAATAAATTTCTACAGTCTGGAACCTTCCAGCTATATCTAGAATTATTTCCTGTGTGTTTGGAGACATCAGGTTCCACAGTGAGAACACACTGGAGATTATATAGTAAAATGCCTATAATTACTACAACATTACTTTTCAGTTATGCACTGGCAAACAAACTTTTTGTGAGTTTACTTAAAGAGGGAGAGAGACAGACCAAGCAGGTAAATGTTATGCACTTATATAGTGCTTTCCTACCTTTCTGGTACTTTACACTGCTTCTCATTCACACATTCACACACACATCTGGAAGTTGAGTCATGGCAACTGGACGTCCTTCTCGTAAGGTAAGGTGTAAAACTTCACCTGGATGACTGAGAATCTTCAGACATTCACAGACATACTCATAAACCGATGGCAGAGCTGCCAGGTAACTGGCCTGACCCACTGGGGGGACCTTGGGTTTTCAGTGTCTTGACATATTGTAGGAGGAGCTGGGCATCAAACCACCAACCCCAATACTGGTGGACAACGGCTCTACCTCTCTCCACAGCCACACCTATGCAGACAAACTTTATATTTTTACGATCACTACATTGTCTGACAAAATGAACCAAATACAAACTAATGACAGCTGCTGTACTGTGAGATCAGCAATAATGACACTTAAAATATCTCATGTGAAAATTAACCAATCCCTTGCCAGATATGTTCAGATCATCTTATCTGCAACTGCTGGTAATGACAATATAACAATATGAAACCAACTTTAATTGCCCAACCCTAATGTAGGTGTTCTCTCACTCTCTCTCTCACTCAATTATTACACAGTGGTATGAAAAAACATCATCACTGTTTCTGGCTTATGTGAATTATTATGTGTAGTGATTAAAGTTAACTTATTTTTAATCTAAATGTATTTTATTGTCAATAACTGCTGTGCCTCACCTCCATCTCTGTCTCTGGCCCGGTGTGTGTGGACAGCCTTTGATCTACTGTGCCCTGTGCTGTCAATGTGCTTGCTTTCAGGGCTGTCAGACTTCCTGAGCATTTTGCATGGAGGAATGGCATCTGAGGAGTCTCGCATCTTTTCATGATGGTGGTCCCCTCCTGGATGGCTCTTAGATGAGTATTTGAGAGTCTGTGGAGACAGACAAAACACCTCACTATGACACAGTATATTGTGTATACTGACCAAAGTACTATATGCCAAAGATTGTACACATCAAACTTTTAATGTTTCATGAATTAATCTGTGATGCTAATATCCGCTCACGGAGCTAATTATTTGACTTCAGGGCAGTCTGTCCATTCTTTCAAAGACTGTATTACTAACCATATAATCACACAACACAACCATATCAGTTATGCTGGTGCAGTTACTTCGTAGTTCCTTACTTAATAATAATTATAAGCAACTGGCATGTTTATAACTTATGATAACGACGAGGTAAACATAACATTTCATATCGCCGTTTCATATTGTCAGGAAACTATATTTGTAATTTTAATAAGCACGTAATTATTTGGCGTATACGTTCCAAAGAATATGACGTTTCGAGAGCTTAGCTACCTATATCCTTAAAATGACAGATTGTGGTCAGGCCCTAATCGGACTGGCTAGCAAGCAAGCTAACAGTATCTGGCTATGTACTCGCTTGTATCTTTTCCAAAACCGCGGAATTCGACGAATATATTGCGTCTATGATGTCTTTGCCTGATAATATTTACGCTAGGAAATATTTGCAAAACTCAGGAACCAATTTCAGACAAAGGCATTTACTTTTCAAATTATTTTCCGCACTGACTAGGCCTGTTGTGCTCTCCAGAAGCCTGAACTAGAGTATCCATTTTAATCTTATTTGCTGCTAGCATGCTACGTTTAGCTAGCAAGTACCTGATAGGCCTGAGAATCTCTTCGGTCGCACCTGGAAAGACAAATAATACATTAGTGAATATGAAACTTGGAATGTCAGTACTGATAAATTCTTACAACTGCTAAACATGCATGTTTCCAGACACTTATTTTGGCTTCAGTAAAAATGGCGGATTGTCAAGGCGTAATGTTGGCTACTAGTAAAAGCTGCTAAGTAACGTTAAAAGATGTTTACCCATCGCCGAGTCTCGGTTGTTTCCTTGCATACATTACCATCAATGCCGTGTTAGTGTGTTTGGAGTGTGGTATGAAAGATTTACAACGGTACTATAATTTTCTTGTTGATTCAACGACCTAGAATCGTCAGTTATTCCAACCTAGCTTATATGTAATTATTTCAATGCAGTCGGCAGCATTAGTTGGAAGAGCGCCCTCACTCAGTCCATATCCTACTCAGGGACACAACTTTGTCTATCTGTCGAGAAAACGTAGCGATGAAGCGCCACGCAGGGTTGCCAGATATTAGACATTCTCCGGTATAGGAATTCCTTCGTAAAGTATGTGGTGCCTAAAATATTTAAATTTACTAAAAGAAACACCGAGTCTGTAGCGCAGAAGTATCAGAATTCTCCACTGTTCGCCTTAAATGTCAAAATTTGCTCTTGCTTGTGATAATTAGAAGACTCTGAATATATATATAATAAACCCTTCAAATACGATTGACAAATGTGGATATTGTACAGATCTGGCAACGTTGACTGCAACTCAGTTCTCCCCTTCCGATGGCAACATCCGGGCACCACTGACTGACAGGAGTTGAGCAGTCTGAGAAACTTGTCAAGCCTTTCATTTTTGTTGCAACGGATAATTTGTCATAATATAGTGGTGTTGTGAAATCAGCTTCTGTCCAGTGGAGGGCAGCGACACGCCTTAACAGTGTGTAGCCTGCCGTAAATTTACGAAGAAGGAGAAGAAGTAATTTGTAATATTCTATCAACCGTTGCACATTAGGATACATTATTCAAGTAGTCCATTCAGAATCAAGCGCTGTCGAGAGCATGTTTTATGAGGTACTACAGGCGTACAGCAAGCAGTGACTTGTCCTATCGTCTTGCGGATATTATCGGACGTCTCTGTTCACACAAACCTACTCCCATCAGTATTTCTAGCTAAACAATATTCCACAAAATTATTCTAAGGTATTTTCAGGGCACGATTTCCATTGTCACATTATTTGCACATGACACAATGCACACTATTGGGCATAAAACAGCAATATGTTTCTCTCTTTCCCTCTTCACATTTTGTTTTTACAAACATTTGTATTTATTTACTACTGGTTCAGTCACTATCTTTTAGAGATTTAGAAATCCATTGTTCCCTGACAATATATACCACACATTATATCCAAGGCTGAGTACAAAGCAAGTTGCAATTCAGGGTTCTGGAACAGAGGGCTTTAATGTGGGGTTAAAGGGGCTTGAAATACCTGAATATTTGGTGTACAGTGTAAAATGTAAATTAAAAACAGAATGCAATAAATGACAAATAATTTAGAGGCCATATTTAATTGAAAGGAGTACAAAGTAAAATAAGAAAATGTTGAAATGAAGACATTCCATTGTTTTTTGAAAAATGTATGCTCATTTTGAATTTTTTGAACATTGTTTGTTGCTCTATTCCCAAAAGCAAGTTAAATCTCTGCTATACAAATAAAAACATGGACTAAATAAATATAAAAAGATCTTGAAACACTTATATTTATTCAGCAGGCATCGAGACTCCTATTTAATCTTTGTGATACACAAGTTTTGGATCAAAATGCAGCCATCCAATGTCTTTTTCAGGGAATGTCTTGTTTCACCACTATAATGCCAAACCACATTCTTCGGTATTGTAATACAGCTATGTGGTAAAAGTTCGGGTTGGAAACTGGCCTGCTTGTAGTCCACACCTGTCACCGACATTTCGACAAGTAAGACAAAATGTTCCCCAAAATATTGATTACATTTATCAAATAATAATAGAAAAATCTTTGTTTTCATAACTGAAGCAACTGATCTTCTCAGTTCTCAAATGCTTGTTAAAAGAACAGGTGGTGCAATACAGTGGTAAACATACCACTGTCCAAAGGTTTTTGAAATGTATTGCTGGCATTAAATTCAAAATGAGCAATAAAAAAAACTCAAGTCACTTTCAACATCTTGTATGCTGTCCTTACATATATTTTCTAATTTTTGGTAAAATACGGGCGATTTTTGGTGATGTATAGGTTTTAAATTATTTGCAAGTCATTACATTATACTTTTAGAAAGTGTTTTGGAAACAGCTTTATGGAACCTGTGCATATACATACGAACAACAGCGAAAGACGCACACAAGGTAATTCAGTTTCTATTGGGCCTATAGGTGGACCTAATTTTATAGTGAAAGATGATTACTGCTTTTAAGTGTGCAATTATTTGTTTTCTGTATTTTCCATCATAACGTCTGTAGTGAACGTAACGTTTTATAGCATTTGTCGTGAGTTCAATTACACACTTCTTTTTGTTGTTTTCTTCTACAATCATCAACTCTCATTCTTTTCAAAAGCACTACACTGCATACTAATTTTCTGTTAAGACCTGTAGGGGGAGATACCAAACCACTTATATTTCTAGTACAAGAGCAACAATATTCATAGAGATAATAGCAATTTGCAATACGTAACTACTCCAAGAACGATACAAATAATGTTAAAGCCAAGCTCAAGTTTACTTTATTCTAGTTGTTAGGGAAACTATCTAATTTACGTTTTGTTAGAATACAAGGCATTTTATGGACAAAAAACTACTAAATTGTATCAATTTCAAACAGATGTGATGCTGTGATGGACTGGTGATGATTAATTGGGCAAACGACTTAACTGAGGGCAGATCATCTATCTTTTAAAATAACATAGCAAGTCACAATCACCAAACACTGTTTTGTTAAAAGCAGTTTTCCATTGATATTTATGTCTTTATACAATTTATCAAAAGACAAATTGTATATCTGCTCTCGGTGGAATTTAATACATCGCAAGATTGACAATACCGCTTGCCAATGTAAATACACAACCAAGCCGCAGAGCCCGCCTTTATATAATACTGACCAATGAACGAACGGATTGGTGGACCAGCGGTGGAGGTTTTGTCTAGTACAGACCTCAGAACAGCATGTAGTATCGCATATCCGCGGGCAATCGTTGTATCTAAATAAAGAAGTCGTTTCCAAATCAGCTCCTTCAGAGACCATTTTCTGTCTTCCTCAGTGAGAAAGTCGAGGCGTAACATTTTAAAAAGTCGTGTACAGAGGTTAGGCACAGATAAATGAGGTATTCTTAAGCAATTGCGGTTTTTAAAGTGGAGATTAAAACAACTGAAAATTGTTATTTTCGAAGGAGCTACAGGAGTACACAACAACAAACCATTGAACTCCAATGCAAAGTGAGTAACGTTACCATATTATATCTAGCTAATGATAAGTTATCTTCACAGTCTTCAAACCACTGAAAACAAAGACGCAGCTCCCGTGGGAATCTGAGAAATAGAAATGGTTTTATGGGTTCTAAGGGTAGCTGTGTACGAACAACGTCTTACCTGACGACAGCAATATCTTAAAGTTAGACTCGGTGTGTGGTACAGAAAGGAACGTTAACCTAATAGCACACTTACAAGCATCACAAAGTAACGCTGTGGGAGCCTAGCCGTTTGTGAACATGTACCAACAATATCATATCTAAAGATAAAATGAACTTATGGTCTCTCTAAAACTTAATACACACTAACATGTCCAATTCTTAAGTAAGTTAATATTGCTGCTGTCAACGAAATATGTACCTGACGTCTTGTATTGAAGAATATGGCCGTGGGAAAGCGGGTACAGTTTAGTGTTGTGCTGACATCATGTTTCGTAACTACGTTAGGCTGTTGTGGTAATAAATAACGTTAGGCTAGAGTAGAACCTTGGTGGCCGCCCACCTTACACTAGAAAACAAAAGTAAATGGTAAATAATGATAACATACGCACGAACCAGACGACATTTCTCGTGACACAAACATCAACTTCCACAAAACACCCACACCCTACGTAGAGCTTCCAACTCTCCAGGAAGTACAGTTTGTAATCTTCTGCGTTTTGACGGAAGGGAATAGTTACTCCCTTTACCCTGCGAAGTCAGGTGTGTTGAGACGGAGCAGTCAGTGTGACAGTGGAATGCCTGAGTTGGCAGCCCACTGGGAGACTCAGCACTTGGCCAGCTCCTATTACATCCCCCAACTCAACAGCTTATTTTGTATTTTACACTGATCAACGGTCAGACTGTTTCAAGTGGTGGAAACCAATTCACTGGTGCAGTGAATTTGTTTCAGAAGTAACACATTTGTTTAAGGTGATTGTGGTATAAATGGAAGTGTCTGCAAGAGAACTGCAGCTTTTTTGACCAAGACAATGACCCCAATCATACAGCCAAAGCAATACAAAAATAATAAGCAACCCAGACCTAAGTTTGTAGCTGGACTTGAAAAGGGTGTTCATTCACAAGTGCCATGCAAGCTCACAGACCTTGTGCAGTTTTATGAGGAAAAATTATGAAAAGTTGCAGTGTCCATATTTTAAAGCTGACTGAAACCTATCCAGACAGCTTCAATGTTGTAGGGATATCTGTTGCCAAAGTTGAATCTGCTAAATAATGACTTGAAGGCAGTAAATACTTAATCCGTCACTTATTTTCTGTTTTGTATTTTTAATTTATTTTACTGTGTAGCAATCTTATGGATCACGAAATTGCCTAATAACTCCCTCAAAAAGCACAATCGTCTTAGAGACCCAAGATGTGTCAGTTTCTTGAAAATGAAAATATTATTTTGCATTCTATTCACTCAATTGCCCTGTTTGACTATTACAGTCTGCTTATGAAGTGGATGATATTTAGACACAAAAAAGAAAGACAGAAAAAAGTACATCCATCCATTCATACATTAACTGCAGGTCCTTTTAAGGGCTGCAAGGGTGTTTGAGCCAGTCCAAGGTGTCACTGAGGTAGAGGCAGGGTACACCCTGGACAGGTGAAAAAAAGTAGACTAACTTGTTAACTGGTTTGTGTAAAAATAATTGAAGGGTTTTCTTTAATGGTAATTCAACCAACAAGATGCTACAGTCACAATTGTTATGCCGCCTAGCTCTTGTTGATGTGAAATAAGATAAGACTCCTCTGGAGTGATCCCTGTGCTCCAGAAGATCCTAGTCTCGTCAGCAGGAAGAGTCTACTCTATCCTTAACTGGAAAAGAGCATCAGTGTTATCAGTACAGTCCAGTTTTTTGTTCAGGTGAACACCCAGGTATTTATAAGAATCTACTACCTCAATGTTCTTTCTCTTGCTAAAAAGTTGAGGAAAAGTACTGCCACTGTGTAAGTATTGTTTCAGAGTTGTTTGTGGCTGTTACACCATATGAAATGACCTCACAAAGCAGGGTTCGTATGGGTGCTTGAAATCCTTGAAAATGTTTGAATTTTAATGCTCTGGTTTCAAGGTTGGAAAAGTGATTGAATTTTGGATATAGTGCTTGAAAGTGTAAGTGTATTTGTTTCACACAAATGGCTATCTGAATGAATAGTTCGCTGATTAGACAGAGGAATCAAATAAAAAGTCGGCTAGTGTTAAATGAAAACTGCTCCTTGGCTTCGTGTGTGATCAGTCAGTCTGTGTCCATGTGTGACCCCGCCCCCTGAAGACAGAGCTGGAGATCATCGCACTAACATGTCGGGATGTTACCGTTTTAATGAGTGTTGGCTGGAATGTGACCATTACAAATTATGGACGAGCACAGTAGTACCAAATACACGAGCGGCCTCCTGCAAAGTCTGCAGAAAGGATTTAACGCTTTTCACAGAGAAGGAGTCTGCGTTGTTGAGTCACATCAAAGGTGAGTGTTAGCAGAGAGTTTTCAAGTAGTCACATATTACACTATAATGCTGAATTGTTGAGATGCACTGTGTGTGATGTAATATGAAAACGTTATGGTCAGTCATGAAAGATGCTGTGAGCTCAACCATATTACTCAACAGTAAGGTTAGTTATTACACACTACTGCAGGGGTCTCTAACCTTTTTTCCCCCCCGAGAGCTACTTTTACAAAATGAAAATGGCCGAGAGCTACAAGTGCTTTCTAACGGTTATTCTCATAGCTTATTTCAACCCAAACAACCCGAATAAGCTTGTTTTGCCTGGACTTTTACAAAATCTTGGTGTCCACAACTCACATTTTGCATTAAAATGTCACAAAAACATTTAGTTCACCTGAGGTGGTGGAAAGCTGTCAGAAGAAAACAATGCAATTACAAATACACAAATTACTTATTCAATTATCATTTTGTTACATGTCACTTTTGTTACAATTCACTAGAGTATTCACATGTTCAGTTGCACATGTGATGTACTGTATATTCAGTCTTTTTGAGTTAGTGAGATGACTGGCACTGCATGGAGTCAACAAGAGAGGTGTATGGTGGAGTGAAGCCACTTAGGTTCACTCTTATGGAGTCATT
>JAUBNQ010000012.1:29534373-29545409 GCA_032353495.1 Ctenopoma kingsleyae
TTCAAGAATCTTTGAAAGAAAAGGAAGGTTGGAGACTGGGCGGTAGCTGTCCAGTACAGATGGGTTAAGTGTGGGTTCTATCTCCTTCAAAACAAACCTTGTGTGAACGTGTATGAATTATTATACAAATATATCATTCAGATATCAGAAATGTAGAGTTGCGTGTGACTTGAAAGTGAGATTTTTACTTAAATTGATGCTGCAGTGTGGCTATACTTCACTTTTTCATTGTCACAAATACAGTACAACATCCTAGTCAATCTTATTTAAACTTGGACTTGTGCTTACACACTTGCACTTCACTTAGACATGACCTTTTTTGACTTGGACTTGAATCTAAAGATGAATTTGTTTTTGAACTTGACTCTTCTGCCTTGTTTTACATACAAGTGCCACTGCTTTTATTGGAGACAATTCTGAATCCCTGCCTTTGATTTGGCTGTGTGTCCTGGAGTTGAGCTCTAGTTTGACTTAAACTGTCCTTGGTTCTAGCACACTGCCTCTCACTGTTTTTTATTACCCTAGTTCTGCTGCTTGCCATGAGCTCTGCTGTCTGACCAATAGGACAGAGAATGCACTATGCAAAAAGATAGGTAATGATTTTAAAATACATTATTGCATCATTGCCAGGCACTTGGAAAGTGTCCTGAACTGTAAAAAAAGCATTTGAATCTCGCATTTGCCCACCAAGCAGCAGAGAAGTTCCAGAGAAACTGAGTAAGTGAAGTGAAGTGAAGAAACTACCTAAGCAGATGTCACTGTCACTGTGGAATGTTGGCCCACTGATGACACTGGCAACCTCTCTCATTTATTTCATCTGTTTTCTTAAAAAGATTATCAAGACAGATGAAGTAACCTGAGCTTCCTGCCTGTTATTTTTCCAGGCATCTACATTAGAACAGACGGTAAAGCAAGTAAGGCATTGTAAGGACTTCATGAACAGTAGAGAGTAACTTTTCAAATATGACATGGTTTGTGAAATTAAATGGATTGAAAATGAAAATGATTAATAATTGTCCTAAGTGGCAGTCTTCAATCCAGAGCCATTTCTTGCGTTATGCATAGGGCCCCGTGGCCACTAGGGGGCCCCCAAGCTACCATTCTAGTCTCAAAATTGTTTAATAGAATTAAATGTAATTCAAATATCTCTCAGATTGACTGTAATATTAAAAGAAACTTCTCTAAACCGTTTGGAAGTATTTTTGATATCACTACAAAAACAACTGTGCCATAGTATTAACTTTGATTTGCTTTATATCAGATATGTCCAATGGTAGCCAGTGTCTTTGTTAGCTCAATGAGTACGGAAATACTCTGGCATGGAGTCCTGGTTTGTAAGCTTCTGCACCTGTATGGTCATAGAGAGGGAACTTTTTTACCTTTATTATTTTCTATAGTCTATTATTTGGTTCAGTTTGATTGATTTGATTTTTTTCTTTGTTGTTTTTAATTACAGTTTTGGGAACCTACTGTGATGTATAGCCACAAATCATTGAAGAGTTTAAATTACTTGTATTGATTCAAAAAAAGGGTCCCAAACATGATCTTGCTTAGGGCCCTATGCAGCCCTGCTTCAATCTGATGCCATAAAACATGGAACACACTGACAAGAATTTAACTCAGCAGAACTTAAACATGTGCTGTGCTTGGCTTACTGTTTTTAGCACCACTCTGATCTTGTACCAGCTGTTATGTCAGTGAAGTATTCCATCCAAACGTAGTGCAAATTCTTACCAAATTCAGAAAATGGAAAAATGGAAAGGAAACGCAAATTTAGAAACATTTCTGTCTGTTACCATAATGTGGATTATAGGAGATTTTTCTCTGAGGTAAACAGATTGGTTTTAGTCTTCATTTTTTCAGGTTAAGGTTAAGGCTTCATGTATGTCAAGTCATATTTGACTTAATCAATACAGAAACGTTTTCACCTTGATCAAGTATTAAAAAAAATGTTTCTTTGTTTTGAATTGCCAGTATTTCCACTGATGGATGGAAACTCGCCTTCTCTCCCCATCCTTGTCTCTGTTCATGTCCCACTCCAGATATTTGCAGACATACTGCGTTGCTTGCTCTTTCCACATAACAATCCTACCTGTCTTGTTCTGGAGGTCCTCAAGTAACAGCTTTTTGCATTCTACAGCTCAGTTGTGCAGCCATTGTCCCTACTTAGACCTTCAACAGATTAGCTCCATGATATGCTTAATGCACCCTTTTTTATAGCCATGTAATGTTGGCTTTATACAGGTATTTGAACCTCTACAATGACCTTGACCTTGAAACATTGCTCTTCTGTTGGCCTAATGCCATGATTTATTAATAGAGACTGACTGAATAATTCAAGCTGAAAAACAAAACTTTTTAAGGCCAATCCTAATGTTGAAGTTGTCAGGCGTGTGTAAGACACAGACAAAGTGTTGAACGGAACGCCCTTGTTGCGTGCGGGATTGACCCAACTGCGGAGTGAGCCTCAGCGGGTTAGAAGACGCACGCGTTTGCTGTCGTAGCGCCCGGGCGCCGAAGACGGAAACCCACCAGGGATTCAGCGCTACGGTTATCCGGCCTACTAGACGACAAGGAGTTGGAGCAAGGAGAGACTGATTACTCACAGTACCGGAGGTGCAGAATCTCTGGGGACTGGAGTTGACAGTAATCGCTGACATGATGAAAAAGCTACCAGAAGGTAGGAGCTCTGGACAGGGAATGAACCACGATGTCTGAGCGAGGAGCAGGTGAGTGGACTTCCTATTTGTGTCCTGTCCTAACCAATCCTAACTCTTCCTCGCGGTCACCTGACTCGCACAGGACAGGACCCCCCCCTCTAGGACCGGCTCCTGACGGTCCCGGCCGAGTGGGCTGACGGTGGTGGAAGTCCGTGATGAGATCCGGGTCCAGGATGTAAAGGGCGGTGACCCAGGAGCGCTCTTCGGGGCCGTCACCCTTCCAGTCCACAAGGCACTGGAAGCCCCAGCCCCGAGGGCGAGAGTTCAGGATCCGGCATACGGTGAAGGCCGGGCCGCCGTTGATGATCCGAGGAGCCTGAGGTGGTGCAGAGGGGGGGACCAGCGGAGAGGTAACGTGTGGCTTGAGCTGGGAGACTTGGAAAACTTTGATCCAGGCTGCTTGACAGCGTCGGACCAGGTCTTGGGTGGCTGGAACCTTGACCTCGGCCTCTTGGTGGTCAAAGACGGGGGGCTGGTACCCATAGCAGGCCTCAAAAGGGGAGAGACCGGTAGCTGAGGATAGGTGTAGGTTGTGGGACAATTCTGCCCAGAGGAGGTAACGGGGCCAGAGGGTCTGGGCGAAGATGAAGCATTGCAGGAACCAGCAAAGCTGCTGGTTGGCCCGCTCCGTCTGGCCATTAGTCTGGGGGTGGTATCCGGAAGAGAGGCTTCGGGTGGCCCCAATCAGGTGGCAAAAGGCTTTCCAAAACCTGGCGACGAACTGCGGACCCCGATCGGAGACGACATCCTTTGGAAACTCATGCAGTCGGACCACGTGCTCCAGGAACAGTTCCGCGGTGGTTTTGGCGGAAGGGAGTCCGGACAGGGCCACGAGATGCACTGCCTTGGAGAACCGGTCCACGATGGTGAGGATGGTGTCCTTGCCATCCACCCTCGGGAGACCGGTGACAAAGTCCAAACCAACGTGGGACCAAGGGCGCCGGGGAACAGGAAGAGGGTGGAGGTCGCCTGCTGGCGGCGAGGATGAGGACTTGGCGTGGGCACAGGTCTCACAGGCGGAGGTGAACTCTTGGACGTCGCGCCGCATGGAGGGCCACCAAAAGGCCCGTTGGAGGAGGTGCAGGGTGTGAGCTGGTCCGGGATGTCCGGAGAGGGGGGAGGAATGGGCCCAAACCAGGGCCTCTTGTCGGCAGGGGGTAGGAATGTAGAGACGACCCACAGCAGTCTCTGGGGGAGCCGGCTCCCCAAGCAGTGCATCTCGGATGGAGTCCTCCAGGGGCCAGCGGAGAGGGGCAACAAAGCACTGCTCAGGGAGGGTGGTGGCGGGGTCCTGGGCGGGAGGGTGGAGGGAGAACTGCCGAGAGAGGGTGTCTGCTTTGGTGTTCTTGGAACCAGGCCGGTACGCCAGATGGAAATGGAATGATTCAAAGAGCCCACCGGGCCTGATGAGGGTTCAACTGCTTGGTGGAGCGAAGGTGAATGAGGTTCTGGTGGTCGGTCCAGATCAGGGATGGCTCGACAGCGCCCTGGAGCCAGTGCCGCCACTCCTCCAAGGCCCACTTGATGGCCAGCAGCTCACGGTCCCCAACACCGTAGCGCTGCTGAGTGGGGGAGAACTTGCGGGAGAAGAAACAGCAACGAAGGGCTCTGAAGGGTCCGGGTGGCATAGGATTGGAGCAGAGGTGAAGAGGGTGAGGAGGTGGTGGAAAGCCTGAGCGGCCCCTGGAGGGAGACGGAAGGGGTGGTTGGATGGTTTGGTGAGGGCCGTGAGGGGTGCTACAACCGAACTGAAACCCCGGATGAATCGCCGGTAGAAGTTGGCGAACCCCAGAAAGGTTTGCAACTGTTTCAGGCTAGTGGGTTGGGGCCACTTAGACACAGCCTCCACCTTCTGGGGATCCATGGCCACGCCCTGGGTAGAGATGGTAAAACCCAGGAACGTGGTGGAGCACTGGTGGAAGGCGCACTTTTCCAGTTTACAGTACAGTCGGTGGGCTAGCAGGCGTTTGAGAACGGCCCTCACGTGCCGGATGTGGTCCTCTTCGGTCTGGGAGTACACTAGGATGTCGTCCAGGTAGGCAAACACCCACCGGCCCAGCATGTCCCGGAGGACGTCGTTGATGAGATGCTGGAACACAGCGGGTGCGTTGCACAACCCGAACGGCATCACCAGGTACTCCCAGTGTCCGGTGGGTGTTATAAAAGCAGTCTTCCATTCATCCCCCTCCCGGACGCGTACCAGGTTGTAGGCACTGCGGAGGTCCAGTTTGGTAAAGAGAGACGCCCGGGAGAGGGAGTCCAGGGCTGCAGAGAGGAGGGGGAGGGGGTGCCGGTTCTTGATAGTAACTTTGTTCAGCACCCGGTAGTCTATGCAGGGGCAGAGGCGCCCGTCCTTCTTCTTCACAAAGAAGAATCCAGCTGCCGCTGGGGAAGTGGAAGGGCGGATGAACCCCTGGCGGAGGGCCTCCGCGATGTAGTCGTCCATTGCCCTGTTCTCCGCGGGGGATAGGGAGAACAGCCGACCTCAGGGCAGGGTGGAGCCAGGCAGGAGGTCGATGGCGATGTCGTAGTCCCGATGGGGGGGGGGAGTGGAGGCCTTCTGTTTGTTGAAGGCCTCCGCCAGATCCCGATAGGGGTCCGGGATCTGCCCGAGGTCGGTGGGCTTGGGGGCTGAAGGGTTCCTGGAGCACGGGCTGGGCTGGGGTAAGAGGCAATGCTGATGGCAGAACAGTCCCCAGTCCAGGATACGGTTCTCGGACCACAGGATGTGTGGGATGAGGTCACCAGAGGATGAGAGGTGAAGCAGAAGTGGAGATGATCAGAAAACGGAGCTGCTCAGTGTGGGAGCCGACGGACATCTGAAGTGGCGTGGACTGGAATCGGACTGGATAAGGCTGAAGGGGATGCCCGTCGACTGAGGTAATGGGAATGTGGCGTGGGACTGCCTCCAGGGACACTCCTAACCGGGAGGCTAAGCCTTGGTCTAAAAAGTTTTCGGCAGCTCCTGAGTCCAGGAGAGCGTCCAACTCGACCCGTTCATGTCCCAGAGAGAAGGTTACCCTGAGTGAGAAACGAGAATAGCTGGTGTCAGGAGCCGAACCAGGTAGAGCTCCCCTGACGCCTACCTGGCCCCGCCGTTTCCCAGACGGAGGGGGCACTGTGAGCGGTGATGTTGAGGAGACCCACAGTATGCGCAGAGCCCCCCCCTCCAACGGCGATCTCGTTCCTCCGGCGGCAGTCGTCCGAGCTGCATGGGCTCCACGGCTGCTGGGCTAGCGGTGGGTTCCGAGGGACGTGGTGGTGGCAAGACCTGGGCAGAGGTGGGAGGTGGACGAAACCGACGCAGTGCTGGCTGCGGATGGACGAGGATCTTCTGGTTGATTTTCAGCGCTAACTCGACTGCTGCATCGAATGATTGAGGGGCTTCTTTGCCCGTCATCTCGTCTCTAATGAGCTCGGCCAGACCCTCAATGAAAGGTGAGCACAGCACATTGTCGCCCCAGGAGAGTTTGGCTGCCAGGGTCCGAAACTCAGCGGCGAATTGGCAAACCGGCTCGGGACCCTGGCGTAGACGTAGGAGTTGAAAGTCCGGGGCAACCTCTGCACTCGGTGGAACAAAGGTTTTGCGGAGCTCCGCCGTGAAGAGGGCATAATCATTGCAGGCCGGAGACTTCCCGTTATACATCGCCGCTGCCCACTCCTGGGCGCGCCCAGACAGGAGAGATGTGAGGAGTGCCACCTTGGAGCGGGCCGTCTCGTAAAGGGAGGGATGACATTCAAAGATCATGTCCAAGGTGGCACGCAGACCATCTGGGCGGCTGTCCACCGTTCCACTTATCCGGAAGAGCGATGCGGGGGCCGGCATCTACGACGCCGCGTAGATACAGCACTTCCGCCTTTAAACGCTCAAACTCCGCTGGGTCTACAACAGGCTCAGACATCCTGTCAGGCGTGTTTAAGACACAGACAAAGTGTTGAATGGAACGCCCTTGTTGCGTGCGGGATTGACCCAACTGCGGAGTGAGCCTCAGCGGGTTAGAAGACGCATGCGGTTGCTGTCGTAGCGCCCGGGCGCCGAAGGCGGAAACCCACCAGGGATTCAGCACTACGGTTATCCGGCCTACTAGACGACAAGGAGTTGGAGCAAGGAGAGACTGATTACTCACGGTACCGGAGGTGCAGAATCTCTGGGGACTGGAGTTGACAGTAATCGCTGACGTGATGAAAAAGCTACCAGAAGGTAGGAGCTCTGGACGGGGAATGAACCACAATGTCTGAGTGAGGAGCAGGTGAGTGGACTTCCTATTTGTGTCCTGTCCTAACCAATCCTAACTTTTCCTCGCGGTCACCTGACTCGCTCACCTGACAGAACTAGAATTTTGGAGAGTAGAAAGGGATATGCATACACATGGAACTTAGAGCTGTATTGCATTTTATTATAAGGCTAAGGACAAGAAAGGCGTAATATTTGCATTAACTTTTTGGTTTTGTGGATGACATCTTGTTTTGGGCTTCTGGATTCATGTATTTTTGTTATTTGGAACAGATATGTCACTAGGATTGAAAGACAAGGAGGGCTTAGCCTCCTGGGTTGTAGGAAGGAATTAGTGCATATAGCCAGCGCTGAAACATTTTTGCCAAACCTAAATAGACTTCATTAGTTTTATTATTATTTTTATTTATTATTTATTAACTTTTATTAAACCAGGAAAATCCCATTGACATTCAAAACCTCTGTTTCAAGGGAGTCCTGGCCAAGTATCTCTTGTACAGCAGTTCTACTGTTATCTGACTCATTTTCTCTCAATGACTTCTCTGGAAGATCCCCTGCCTTTGGTTTCCTTAGTCTTTAGGATGTCTACTTTGTTTTTTACATTTATATTTTTTTAATAACAGTCTAAATTAGTCCATGAGTTAGGTTTTTTAACAGCCTACATGTTGGGGTTGTGTTCATTAAAACATGCTAGCAAATATATCCATCAATGCATTTAATAATATTAAATGTGACACATAATATCTAAAGATATATAGTTTAACTCCTCTTTCTTCTTGTTTGGTATCTTTCCAAATAAAGTTAGTTATTTCTGTCTACCATTGACATTTCTCTATGCAGCTGAAGACAAGATAACATAATGGTGTGCTGCAATCATTAGTTTATTTTCTAGTAGTTTAATAAGTGATTATAACAGCAGCATTACGTGAGCACTGATATCCTGTCAAAATACAAGAAGAAAGATGAACAGCTAAACTTAGTCTAAATCATAAATTTTAAATGGCACTGTAACCAAATCTAAGCCTCACAGGAGTGAACAAATGAAAAGGACAATTGTTGCCCTTCTCTCTGTGTCGGTGTGCAGCTGGTGAGTTCGTCTGTCTGTCGGGGCTGGGATGCAAGCCGGTGTCGGGCCGCAAATTCACCAGCTGATCAATCGGAGACAACGCACCGCAATAACCCCAGCATTAACACCAGCATTATGCAGGCAACTTAGTCTAAATTAGTTTTAAAATACCCAACAACGTCATTTTCCTTTCACTTAAGGAAATATGAGTAAAGTTAAGCAATTAACAGTTATTTTATTGGGTTGCTTATGCGTATAGGGTTTTTTTTTGTGTATATTTATTTCTAACTTACTTGTTCTTCTCCTATATTAATTTTGTTATAAGAGCTCTGTAACACTTAAATTTCTCATTCGTGGGAAAATAAAGGTTTATTCTATTCTATTCTATTATTGACACCTATTCATAATTTGACTATGAAGAAATTCTATGGCTGCTTCTTTCTGTTGAACTGCGGATAAACGTTGCTACTTGCTAACAAGCAGCGACATGTAGCTTCCGCCTGGGTCATAATGCTCGCCTGCTACCTATAGCAGCTTAAACAGCGAGTACATAATTTTAATTAAATAGTGATAACTAGACTTATTATTTTTAATTTCAATTCATCGTCTTGCTTCTATTTGTGAAACACGTACGTGCGCTCAGTGATATCTTGTATGAAATGTATGGATATATAATTTAAAAATAGTATAATAATTACTATATTTTTAGGGGGGGCTTGGGATGATAGTCCTAATGACATCAGCGATTTGGAACTTAACCCAAATCTTCATACATGAGCCAAAACTACTATTAAACATTTCCAGTGGGAATATCATTATGAAGATTTAAGGGACCTCACTCTCTTTAACTTTTATAACACAGATTTATTGGAGCATGTCCACAAACGTACATGTTTCGGCACTAGAAGACACAGAAGGTATCCTATTAACAGGTGAATGCTATGACGTCATCTGACTGGGAGCACCTGAGGGTGCATCACGCCCATAATTGTATCAGATGAAGCCATCACAACACAATATCCTGTATATACCAAAGACAGCTGTTTTCTTGAGAAGAAACCATAACAATCAAGTAAAAAGAGAAAAAAATTGAATATGAAAAACAAGAAAAAATTACATTAACCTATGATTTCTATTAGAAGTTGACAGTAGTGCCCCCTTGTCCAATGCCCCCCTATCCAATAGCCTAATCCAATTCACCACTGGGGACAAAATCTTGATCTATAGTACATCACCAATCTTACAACAAGTCTCTTTTTAACAATTAAAAAAACAATTAAGAACCAGTTCTTCATTTAATCCGTTAGGATGCACATTTGTAATGTGTGTATCCAAAAGGCCTCACGCTGGAGTAAAAAGCGCTCCCTATCTCATCCCTGTTGAGGTTTTTACTAGCTCAATGCCCTGAAATCTCAATGTACATACAACATGTCCGCACTCGTTGCTACGGACGATCATTATTGCGTATGTTACTTTTAGGTTCATTCATTCTTATTCTAAGTTCTCTTTTAGTCTTGCCTACATAGCAAAAACCGCAGGGACATTTCAACAGATAAACTACAAAGGATGAGCGACAGGTGATTCGCCCTCTTACTGAGAACCTCTTGCCGGTGCGTGGGTGCAAGAAGGAATTACCTTTAATCATGGCATTGCAGTTTATACAACCTCTACATGGGAAGTTGCCTGGTTCAAGGGCTGACAGCCAAGTAGTAGGCGTAAATGAATCTGCCTTAACCACTACATCTCCTATACTTTTCGTTCTCTCGGGTGCTCGCAATCAGATGACGTCATAGCATTCACCTGTTAATAGGATACCTTCTGTGTCTTTCAATTTACATGCTGATAGTACCTAAACACGTTTGTGGACATGCTCCAATAAATCTATGTTATAAAAGTTAAAGAGAGTGCAGTCCCTTAAATCTAATATCTAATTTTGTTTTTGATGCGCACCCGAAAAAACTCTTTCTTTTTGGAGTAGAGCGTGCCTGTTTCTTTTAAATATCATTATGAAGGACAGATCACATCCTGTTATTGTGTCATCTCACAGCATTCACCTCACTCTTTAGCATTCGTAGTAGGCACAGTGCTGCTACAGTAGAATACTGTCTAACGAAAAGAAAAACATGGTTTGAATTAAGTTTAACAGTTTAACATTGTACACAGCATCTGTTGCCGTTTACAGTGTGACAGCAAACAAATAACTTTTCTAGTTACTTCCTGCCCTGCTGAATGATTCTCTGTCACATGGTGTCACTGTACTGTGGTGTGTGTATACATGTGTATGTGTGCATGAACTGGCCAAGGGCTCCTTTGTCACTCTCCCCCTATAGTCAGAGGATGCTCTGTTCCATCATTGTGGTGGAGACATCCAGTTGGATCTCCAAGCCTGGAGCCCAGGTTTCAGTCAAACCTATGACCTAGCTTCAACATGCAGACTCAGAAATAGCTGTTGGTAAGATAGTTGTCCCAGTCTGTTCCCTAATGGGACCTGACAGCAGACTGTAGGCTGTCAACACATTTCTGCAGAACTGCTCTTAAATCATATATGGAATAGTTGCAGTGTTTTGGTGTCCGTGTGTGTAGGCTGATACACCTATGTGTGATTTTTGTATTTGACAGCATGTGTGAAGTGTGCAACTACGTGTATACATTTTACCATTTTTTTCACATATTAGTTTTTGATTGATGACGTGTTTTTCTGTGTGTAAATGTACAAATGTTAACACAGAAGTCAGACGTATTGTCCATTCATCTTTAGAGATGAAGCTTTGTCTCTCAACATTTTGCAGTTGCAGTGTTGAACGTGATAAGGAAATGTTTAGCCAATTTAACCAGACTGTTGAAATTATTTGGAATCTTCACCAGACCATTCAAAGACATGGTGGAAAACTATATTGTTTTTTATTTGAGTCCTGTGTGAAAGAACTACACTATAAAATTCCTACATTAGCTTCTCTCCATTGGCTCCCTGTTAAATCTAGAATAGAGTTTAAAATCCTTCTCCTCACTTATAAAA
>JAUBNQ010000012.1:29556431-29574940 GCA_032353495.1 Ctenopoma kingsleyae
CGACTCAGTCAGACAAACATATTCATCCTGATGCAGCCAGGTTTCAGTGAGACTAAATAAATCTGTCTTTTACTAACAAGGATTTAGATGAGAGAGATCTGATATTTAATAATCCACATTTAATTGTTTTGTTTTTATTTTGTTCTGTAAGAGGAGTTTTTATTTTTATTAAGTTATTAATTTTTAATTTTTATTTTTCATTAAGAATCACTCCTCTTATGTTAATTTTTGACTTGTATAATTTAGATGGATGGGGAGCAGACACTGTCTCTATGGGGTGGTGATAGTTTTGGGGTGGGTGACGGCTGTAAGGAAGCTGCAGAGAGGCGTGTAAGACTGCGACTTTGTTTCCTGGGCTCCACTCTGGGATATCAGGGTTTAGGAGGTCTAATGAACTCGGCCATATTTCTAGATATAAGACCTGCATCATCCACAGTGGGATGGATGCCGTCTCTTCTAATCAGCCCGGGTTTTCTCCAAAACGTCTTCCAATTATCTATGTAGCCCACATTGTTATCGGGACACCACCGGGACAACCAGCGATTAAATGACGACATGTGACCCAACACTGGTGGGTCAGTGTTGGTCTGGGGAGCCATATCCATGGAGGCACGCACCTGTACAGGATAGACAATGGCACCCTGGCTACCATTAGGTGTCGGGATGAAATCCTTAGACCCATTGTTAGACCCTTCGCTGGTGCAGTGGGTCCTGAGTTCCTCCTGTTACATGATAATGCCTGGTCTCATGTGGCAAGAGTATGCAGGCAGTTCCTGGAGGATGAAGGAATTGATACCATTGACTGGCCTCCATGCTCACCTGACCTAAATCCAATAGAACATCTCTGGGACAACATGTTTAGGTCCATATTTCCTATTGAGATCTGACATGTTTTAAGTGTTCCTTTAATTTTTTTGAGCAGTGTATATATTCTGTGTAAGGTCTTAAACCTTACAGTATAAAGTGCCTTGAGATGACTTATGTTGTGATTTGGCGCTATATAAATAAAGTTGAATTGAAATTAATTGAATCCACGGAGCAAGAAAGTTGTGGTCACACAACAAGCACGGAATAGTATCAAGGAACAATATGACTTCTTTCTTTGTTCCACACAAAGTACATGTTCTCAGATTAACACTTGAAAAGCTGTTTTAGAAGACCTCAGTTTTAGGGGCAGGAAATCTACCTTTTAGTCTGGACAGAAATCCATAATAGTGTGAGAAAGATGTGTTTCTAAATTTACCCGACTTAATGTAGAGATGGTGTTACAGAGAGTGTGCATTAGTGGAGGCAGTGCTGTAGACCAACTTATGCTGGCTGATCTATAGCAGTGCCTTCATGGCAGAACATTCACAGTCTAGGGAAAACGGTTTACCCTACACTGATCCTGCACTGCCAGCTGAAAAACGAGCAGGCCAGTGACAGGGCCAGGGTCTTTAATGAGAGGCCAATGCCAGGAATGTATGTGAAGGTTTATTTAGTCAAGCATAGTGGTCTGTTTTTCTAGGATCACTATTATGCTTAATGAACACAAACACACGAACCAAAAATGACAGGATGCCTGGAAAACAAGGGAGGTTTCACTTTCCTTCATCTTTCTTCCTGTCTCTCTCTCTTTCTTTCTCCTTTATTCCTCAGGTCTCATCTGCAGGCCCTAAACAGGGATCTAGATTTTATTAGGCAGCTAATTTACCAACACTGAGGCATAGCAAGAAACACTGACTCAGATCAACTCAGGAAGAAAGTTTTCCTTACATACTGTATGTTGTGTAAAACATTTGTATCTGTGTAGATGTACTGCATGTCAATGTTCAACAGCCAGGGAGGTATCATCAATTAGTATGCAACTTTTATTTCTACTTCACAGAAAGTTTTTACAAGGAATTAGCTGTGGTTCTGTTACGGGTTGTTAAGCACAGCTTTAGGGAAGATTGCAAGAATACTGCCAGATATAAACAAGTATTATCAATGAGAGTACAATCACAGGTCAGCATATTATGCCTGATGGGTATAGTTTAGAGAAAATAAGAACTGGCAGGTTAATTCAGGGAGGTGAGGTGAGCAGAATGAGAGAATTTGTGGGAATAGTAAGAGACAGTGCACAGTATTTTTTTTCTATACAAATTCTCCTAACTAGAAAAATGTATAGTACACTGCAACAACCAAGTTTCCAACAATCTAAATCAAATGTTGATCAAATATTGCAAATATACTGTAAAATATCATAATGAAAACAAAAGATGCTCAATCCAGTTTCCTTTGGGTGTGGTTATGTCTGATATGTTTACAGTTCTAGAATGCCCCTTGCCACTATGTGTTTTGTGAGTTATAGTGACTATCTTCCACTAATGTGAAAAACAAAAACTTACTAAACAAACAAATTTAACAAAGGACATGCCAGGCATTTTCCGAAGTGATGAGAAGGTGTGGATCTTCTTGATCTCTGATTTGCGTTTGTGTCTAAATCAAATCAACATTAAGGCACATATTACCATGGATCCAGTAATGTTTACAGATGTCAATAGCTCTTACCCCTGCTTACCTTCCTAGACACCAGACTGAGATATGGCAGAACTGGAGGTAACTGGATTATTTCCAGATGGTGAGGATGGACAAGCAAACAAAGAAATGCGCACTAAGCTGCACCTTTAGCAAGAAGCTTCTCCAGCTGCTCAACCACAGATCATTTGCTCTCCTGCCATTGGACTTCATGGTCTCCATCGCTTCCAGCAAACTCAAGTGACCTGGATAATTGCAGACTGAGTTGCCTGAATGCACAGCTTTAGGCATCTGGCAGTTTGGTGTCATTCAGTGCATAATTCAAGTCAACTTTTTTTTATTTATATAGCGCCAAATTAAAACATAAGTCATCTCAAGGCACTTTACAGTGTAAGGTTTAAGACCTTACCCAGAATATATAGGATATATATACAGAATATTTGTAGAAAACCCAACAATTCCACTTGAGCAAGCACTAGGCAACAGTAGGAGAGGAAAAACCTTAATGGAAGAAACCTCCAGCAGTACCAGGCTGAGGGCGGGTGGTCATCTGTCTCGACCAGTTGGGGTGAGTGGACGGTGGAGAGAGAACTAGAGAACACAACAAGGGGAGAGAGTCAAGACACAAAGTTAATGATGCAATGATGGCTTAAGAGTGGACAGAGAGAAAGGAGGAGGAGAGGAGCTCAGTGTAATGTGGGAGGTGCCCCAGCAGACTAAATCTATAGCAGCATAATTAAGAGATGGTTCAGTGTCACCTGAGCCACCTCTAACTATAAGCTTTATCAAAAAGTAAAGTTTTAAAGTTTTAAACCTAGTCTTAAAGGTAGAGAGGGTGTCTGCCTCCCGAACCTGGATTAGGAGCTGGTTCCACAGGAGAGGAGCTTGATAGTTAAAATCAGCAAAACAGTGTTGCAGAGGCCG
Source organism: Ctenopoma kingsleyae (assembly GCA_032353495.1). Classification (NCBI taxonomy): domain Eukaryota; kingdom Metazoa; phylum Chordata; class Actinopteri; order Anabantiformes; family Anabantidae; genus Ctenopoma; species Ctenopoma kingsleyae. The sequence goes on from JAUBNQ010000012.1 coordinate 29,559,855, forward strand.
AACACCAGCAGAGACGAGAGAGAGGCCGGAGGTCCCGGTGAACTGTCCCTCATGTAGTGTTCCCGTGCTTGTGATTGGTCCAGGGCGCCCGGGACAGCCATCCGGTATGTGCCAATCAAGATTCAAATGGACCAATCAAACAGGACACTGGACCTACAAAACAAAAGTAGAGACAAACAACACATCTGAAGACATGCATCTTTTCATGGAAAAGATGGTAAAGCGTGTGTTCAAACATTTGACTGATAGTGTATGTATATAGAATATTTGTAGAAAACCCAACAATCCCACTTGAACAAGCACTAGGCAACAGTGGAGAGGAAAAACGCCCTTTAACAGAAGAAACCTCCAGCAGAATCAGGCTCAGGGTGGGTGGTCACAGATTTTAACTGCATGGAGAAGGAAAAGATTGCTTCCTGACCCCCTTTTTTTTGTTTTTGATATGTTGGAGGAGGTGACTTACAGACCTATGAGTGAGACACACAGGCAGTCATAGCAGTCCTTTCTACAGTCCAGACTGTTTGAATTAAAGAAATACACACAAATCACTTATTTAGACGTTTATGGGACACTTTGTGTTGGTTTCAGTTTAAGTTAGATTTTGGGTGGACTTGGGTGGCAGAGTAATCAGAGTTCTCTGGGATAAATCTGCCTGGGTGAATCAGCTTCCTCAAATGCCCTACACCAATTGCGGTAACCAGATTTCCCGTTTACATTACAGTTAAAAAACACTAATAAATGTAGCTTACTCGAGAAAGCTGATTGTAACTCGGTTACTTGTATGTATACTATGTATGTGAATGCACTGATTGTTGCCTTTTGATTGCATAATGACAGTAGTGATTATTAGCATTGCTCTATTGTGTCTCTTGTACTATACACTATCCATCCATCCATTTTCTTAACCGTTTGTCCTTGTAAGGGTCGCGGGGGGTGCTGGAGCCTATCCCAGCTGTCATTGGGTGAGAGGCGGGGTACACCCTGGACAGGTCGCCAGTCTATCGCAGGGCTGACATATACAGACAGACAGACAAACAACCAACCATGCACGCACGCTCACAGTCACACCTACGGACAATTTTAGAGTCACCAATTAACCTAACATGCATGTCTTTGGATGGTGGGAGGAAGCCTGAGTACCTGCAGAGAGCTGTGAGGCAACAGTGCTAACCACTACACCACTGTGCCGCCCTACTATATAATACTTTAATTATATTTATTTTTTATTCTGTCCTGGTGTTTTGATTTTTACTCCGATGCATTTTTCAGTTTCATTGCACTGATTTTTCCCTGTATCAGTAAAGTTACCAAATCAAAATCAAATCGAGGTCATAACGTATATTTTTCAGTTTAGTATGATTTAACAAAATGCAGCTTGTCAGGACAAAGGGAATCAATAGAACAAAGCCCTCATAAGTATGTAGATAAACTGTAAGTGTGTATTTGTATGTATATTGGTCACCTTGTTTCTCAGTTGATCTCCGCCACAGAGACCTAATTATGTCTCCTCCTCCTCCCCTGCTCCCAGTTAGTAACATCTTGAATGCTGTACTGGAGCATGCTCCCATATCATAAAATACATTACTTCTCATCCCATCATATCCTTCTCTCTGTCCTTGTCTCTCTTTCTAGCTTTGTCTGGCACATGGGGTGGAAGATGTTTTTCTCACTTTTCTCTCCTTTTCTCTACTATGGAAAAAGCACCACACATCCAGCTGAATTTTTGTCTGGACGTGAAGTCGTTAAATAGTTTGAAAAATGAATGTCTCAGTGGCATCATTGTTGTCTGCATCCTGTCTCTTTTTTATGTCTGCTCATGAAGGTGTGAAATATCTGAGGTGGCTGAGAACTTCATTACTTTGAAACAGTGCAGAACATTGCTTTTGAGTGTTCCCCAACTTGTCCAGGAAAGCATTGGTACTGAAAAATAGTTGCCCTCTCCCCACATTTCCACCTAAAGTCCCTTGTGAGCAGTGGTCCAGGGCAGGTGGTGGTTACCTTTAATCAGCAAAATATATGGAGAGAGAACATGGGCCTAATGACAGTTAAGCTATGTAGCTGCAAGTACTGGCCCTGAATGCTTTTTTGAATGCGTTTTGTCTGTCCTCCTCAAATAAACATGATAGAATGAACTCTTATTAACATATATAACTATACTCAGTTTTTAACTACAGTCGACTCTTAAGTGCACGTCGCTTAAGCGCGCGCTCTGTTTAGCTGCACGTGACTTGTTGGGCCGCTTTTTGTATAATGTGTGTATACAGGTAATAACTTCGGATAAGCGCACTAGCAATAAGTGCACAATCCGCTTAAACGCACATACATCATTGGTCCCATTGCTATTCTCTCCAGCTAGTTCACTCCGGTTAACTGCACGTTAACATCCACTAGTCAAACAGCAATATTGATTGACACGTTCAAACGATGTAAACAGCTAATCAGCATGCGACAACAGCTCTTGTGACCAGCTAAAGGCGGATCGTTTAGGTACTGATGTCCAGTCCAGCTACTGTACTGAGACCTGACAGTTTACAGTGCATTGTGTGTACGCTGTAGTCAGTTTAGCGGCGTGTTTTTATGTAAATGTCGTATCAGAACAGCTAATGCGTAAAATAAAAATCTGTTAGCAACGATTAGCCTTACAACTCAACTGTGATAAGTTAGCTGTCGTGACTTTTGACAATGGAGAGTGTATGTATTATCCCCTTTATTATATGGATGCTCTGGTCAACTTTCAGCACCGACATGTTGCACTCATTTTATGCGCATGCGTAACAGGAGTGCACCGCTTAAGCGCACGCTCCACTTTAACGCAGGTCTCAAGCTAGTCCGAATGCCTTGCACTTAAGCGGAGTCGACTGAACATTAAAGTAAAGCTATGGCCTTTATGGTTATCACTAATAACCCTTGGCCATTTTCCTTTCCTCCCATTAATCTTTCCATTTTCCCCTTTTCTAGAACCTTATGTCAGTCCATGACACAGTTGCCCAGAAGAATTATGACCCCGAACTACCTCCATTGCCTGAGGACATAGAAGATGAAGATTCAGTGAAAATCATAAGATTGGTTAAAAACAAGGAACCTCTTGTAAGTAACTTTCTCACCTATCTTGATAAATTATGTATTTGACTTGTGCATAATGGTTTTCAGCATCTCCCACAAGGTTTACTAGGTTGTAAAAAAAACTAGTTTAGATCAATGCCTGGTTGACCATTAGCAACAAAAACCCAATTTTGAGTGAAGGAATGTTGCTACCAAGTTGCATTACATAATGCTCCCCTACAGTCTTTTACTGAGCTTTCAATAAAGTGTTAAAAATTATTTAACTTAAAAATATCATAATAATAATTAAAATAATCTCCTACACAATTACAGTATATAATCTATGTATCCTTTATATTGAACTTAATTTTGTTAAAATCTTGTCATCTATGTGCTGTTAATTAAGCTCTGAATTTCCAAATACTGTACCTTGTCTGAAAGTTGAATCATGGCAACTGGACTTCTTTCTTTTAAGGTAGAGACGTTTCATTCTGCGTCCACAGAACTTTGTCGATCGACACACACACAGCACACCAGGACTGACCACAATTACCATGGTCTTGGCCCTGAGTATTTTCAACTAGTCTAGGTTTGGTGTCTGGAAACAACTCCCATTTCTATCCTGGGCAGTGTGGCTCTCTCATTGTAACATGTAACATTTGAGTTCTTCAGATATCCTAGATGTCGAAGACCACCTTAGCAGCATTAACTTAGCTGGTATTCTCATTTTTACTTCACCCCTTGACATCCTGACAATATGCTTTGTTTTTTTGGGTTTTTTTTTTTTTTTTTGGCTTTCTTGGATTTTTAATCCCTGCTTTTGTTGTGATTCTGTGATTCTCTCAACTGACCTCGCTGACCAGCAACACAGAAACCATGAACTACTTAACTTCTTGATGGCTTTTGAAAGACCTTCATCTGTCATCATAGTACTTTGTTGTGTGCTGAGGCCCTGCATATCTTTGATCTATGCCGGACATGTCCCTGGCTGGCTCTATTTTGATGTGTGGTTTTCATTACCAAACCCCAGGAAAAAGAGAACTAAGTCATTTTTGGGGTCCTGCCTTTTAGCTTAGAGATTTATTTACAGTGTAATATACACATTTACAATTTATGGATTATTGCACAATACTGAAGGTGTTGATTATGTAAATACATTTTGTACTACAATAGTGCCAAATTATATTTGTTAAGGTTGAAAACTGGATATTTCAAGTGACTGTATCTACTCAGAAGATGCTGTTCTTTTAGAGGTAAAAAATAATTCGTTTTTAAATATACCTTTAATTTAAGATGTACTATTTTAATATTTTTGTCTAAATGTAATACTTTTTAAGGTTTTGCATTTTCCTCTTATCATCCTATACAACTTCTTTGGGAAACTGAACCTAATGACAGATACAACTACATATAACCACAAAGCGGTAATTCTGTTTTCATTCTAGTTATGGACAATGTGGGGAGGGGGCTGTAGTCAATATGTAGACGCTTTCCTTGTGACTCATGTATTGTATTATATGTGTTTAAGTGGATAGTATGTGTTAGCTCTGATTAATTGCTATCATTTCTCATGTGACTTTATGTCACGTCAGTAAAAGGTAACTATAAAAACATTTTTTGTCCGGACAAAAAAATGTCTTCCTCATACACCTTTTTCATTTTTTAGGACAATGAAAAACTTGGGTTTGGAGAGCAGCATAAATGATACAAACATCAGCTCAGCCATTCCCTTTTATTGAAAGAATGTGTTTGTTTGGGTAAGATGTTCAGCTGGGTATCTTAATATGAATGTTACAGAGGTTGTGAAGTGGGTGGGGGGGATTGTCCAGGATTGATAGCAGTTTGGACATCAACCTACTCTCAGATACATGTAGAGAGTCCAGCTCCATACTAAGAACAGAACCAGCCCTCCTGATTAATTTGTCCAGTATGTTAGTGTCTGCCACCTTCAAGCTGCTGCCCCAGCAAACCACTGCAAAGAAAATGACACTGGACACCACAGACTCATAAAATATCTGCAGCATGATGCTGCAGACGTTGAAGGACCTGAGTCTTCTCAGAAAATACAGACAACTCTGGGCCTTTTTGTACATAGCGGTTCTGTGTGTTGACCAGTCAAGTTTATTGTCTAAGTACACACCCAAGTACTTATACTCAGACACAACCTCTACCTCCTCCCTCCGTATAGAGAGAGGAGTGACAGGACCCCCAGATTGCCTGAAGTCCCCCACCTGTTCCTTTGTTTTGCTGATGGTGAGCTGGAGATGATTTTCCTCACACCAGTCCACAAAGCTGTCCATCACTCCCTGGTACTCTGTGATGTCTCCACCCTGAATACATCCTACAACTGCAGAGTCATCAGAGAACTTCTGAAGGTTGCAAAACTCTGAGTTGTACCTGAAGTCTGAGGTGTACAGGGTGAAGAGGAACGGGGACAGAACCGTCCCCTGTTGAGCACCTGCGTCACACACACAGTGTCACACAGTTCTGCAGGCGGACGTACTGGGGGTGGCCAGTGAGAGTCTAGATAGTCTATAATCCAGGAAATCATGGGAGTGTCAGCCATCATGTTTTTTAATTTCTCTCCCAGCAGTGCAGGCTCTATGGTGTTAAATACACTGGAGAAATCAAAAAACATAATCCTCACTGAGCCCCTGGGCTATTAGGTCCAGTGTCTTCTCCCCCCTTGTGGGACACTTCACATACTGGCTAAATGTGGGAAGTGTTTTATGGAGGCTGGCATGATTACAGTCCCCAAAGATAATAAACAGGGCGTCAGGGTGTCTGGTCTGCAGAGTGGAGGTATGAACTCTGGGCAAATAATATTGACGCATTCCCACAGCCAACAGTTTAATATCAGGGCTGCAGACACGCTCCCTCACAGAAAAGTTATTGGGATGGCACCACCTGTTGTTAATGTAACCTCTTACCGCTCTCCTTCCTCGCTGTCCTCCTCCTTATCTCATCGGGGATGTTTAATGTTTTTCAAAACCATTATCCCTGAGACACTTTCCTCCAAACTCTCCCAGCTCTCTGTTCCCCCCTCCACCTGTCGGTGGATCTACAACTTCCTGACCAACAGGTCAAAACAGGTGAAGATGGGAACAGTGATATCTCGTACACACTACATCAGCATATGCTCCACACTACCACACTGGTGGTGCCCCACAAGGCTGTGTCTTCTCCCTTCTACTCTTCTCCCTGTACACTAATGACTTCACCTCCAGTGACCAAAGTGTTAAGCTCCTGAAGTACGCAGACAACACCACCGTGATCAGTCTCATCCGAGATGGTAATGAGTCTGCGTACCGGCAGGAGGTTGTATGGTTGGCACTCTGGTGCAGTCAAGCTGAACATGCTTAAAACTGTGGGGATGATAATAGATTTCAGACGACACCCCCCTGCTCCACCCCCCCTTACCATATTCTGCTCCCCTGTCTCAGTGGCTGAAACTTTTAAGTTCTTGGGTTCCACCATCTCCCAAGACCTGAGGTGGGAGACCAACATCAGCTTCATCTTCAAAAAGGCTCAGCAGAGGATGTACTTCCTGCGGCAACTGAAGTAGTTTCACCTTCCTCAGAAACTGCTAATTCAGTTCTACTCTGCTGTCATCGAGTCCATCACAGGACAAGCACAGACTGCAGCGCACAGTTAGACCAGCAGAGAAGATTCTTGGTGCAACTCTGCCCTCTCTTCAGGACCTGTACACCTCAAAGGTCAGAAAGCAGGCAGAGAAAATCAGCACATACCCTTTCCACCCTGGACAAAACCTCTTCCAGTTTCTCCTCTCTGGTAGACACTACAGAGCTCTGTTTGCTAGAACTACCAGACACAAGAACAGTTTCTTCCCTCAGGCCATAACACTGATCAACAACTGATTGTTGCTGCTATATGAACATAAACTACACACTACAATCCAACACACTGCACCTGATGATCACTAAAAACTGTTTCTGTATCTGCTCCGCACGCACGCGCGCACACACACACGCACACACAGTCTTGTCTTTCTGTCTATGTGCCACACTGTCTATAATCTTTTGTCTATAACTTAATGTTTTCCACAACCAATTCTGTAGCTGTTGTCTGTAACCTATTATTTGTTGTTATTGTCAATGTCTGTACTGTCCTAGAAGAACCACAAAAGACCAGAAGCGAATTCCTTGTATGTGCTAGCATACTTGGCGAATAAAGCTGATTCTGATATATTTAACTATGCTGATGTGCATGTATACAAATGCAGTTTTAAAGGATGAAGTAAAGATTGAGTTCTTGAGAAGAAGTTGGTAATTGAAAAACAAAGGACACTAGACTAGATGGATGAATCTGCTTTAGAAAAAGTGACTTTTCTAGTTTCTGTTTACATCACAAAGTGGAAAGCGAGGGGAAAGTAATGACAATAGTTGGGAATTAATGGAACAGCTAATGAGATTAGCACAGGGAACACATATGTTAGTGTTTTACAGATAGACCCATGTGCTTTAAAAGCAATATATCTTTTACTTGATGGATTAGGCCACCGTGTCTTGGGACTGCAGTAAAAGAAGATGAAGCACCACATTCGAACATATGCAGACAAGTGCTGACTTGGCTGGTTGACTGTGAGTAGTACTGCCATCCATACTAAAGGGGTTGTTGTTGTTATTTGATACTGAAAAAATATTGCATGAACAAGTTCACTGTAGACCACTAAAATTCTAAATAATAAGGGTCAGAAATTAGTTGATGTCTTTTTATAATCTAAATAAACTAAATGAATAAGTTCTTTGTAACATTAATCACAACATTTTATTTCTTACTGCATATATACTGTACTGTAAAGTCGCCTATTTTGTAGTTAGATATTTATGTAAGTCCTGTAAAAGCAATGTTGCTGACAACTGGAGTTGTTATGTCTACTATAAAAGAAAATAATAAGTATTTAAGGCATTCTCCTGCATAGATGTCCTGTACATTTAAGCACTTATTATAGCTCATGTATGACTTTCATACAGGAAAGACACATAACACAAACAGTCTTACTGGTGCATGATAGTGCTGTCCCCTCTACTGTCACAACCTAATTCATTCTTATTATATTTATACAGTACCAAATGACAACAGAATCATCTCAAGGCACTTTACATGTTAAGGTCAAGACCTTACCAAGTTATATACAGTAGAAAGAAACCTAACAACTCCCATTTTACCTCTGTTTTACCCTACGTCCAGTACCTTTAAATTATCATCAGTTAGTTGGGTGGGGAAATGGCTTTTATTAGTTGCAATCAGGCATTTCCACCTTTAATAAAACAAGAGGATGGTCTGATGCTGTAGCTCTGTTAGAAAACAGCCAGAAAAATATGTTTCAAATGTGTATGCCTGCATCTTCTTTCTTGTTTTCTTCTTGTTTGCAACAATAACATAGATTTTCATCTGGGCTCCAGCTAATTCTTTACAGTGCTTTTTTTCTTTATAAGTGATTACCAAATGGATTTTTCTGAGCATGAGCAAATAGACTAATATTACTCTTTCTGAGCAGCACTAGATCTGTAGCATTTGAGGAAGTATGGAACTCATAAATATTCCGGGCTTGGTGTGGAATGGTCATGTGTGTTATGTGTGTGGGGCTCTATGCCATGTCAGTGAGGTAAGATGAAATGACACACTTTAACACCAGATATGATTGGTGGTAATTGTACTTTAATGTCCAAAAGGCCTATTCCCACTTTGTATTTGGTTTTTCCACGGTCGACATCTGGTGTGAAGAACACCACCATGTGTTTTCACTACACTTGTATTTATAACTCCAAACATAGCAGTCAACACAGCAGTCAATCAGAAGTTTATTGTTGCCGCTGTACTTTTGCTGTTAAGTGGCATCATGTCAAAACACACCGATCCTTCTGTCCAGGCCATTTGTGTTTGCTTTCCCTTGTCGCTGTCAATTTGTAGGGTTAAATTATGTTTGTCAAATGCCAGAGTGTTCTGTTTGGTTTACTGGGCAGTGTTTTGAGTGGTCGTTATGGCCTGAGAGCTTGTGTTTGAAATGGATCACCATGTTTTCCCTCATGGCTGAGGGATAGTGGTGTGGCTTTAGTTGTGAATAAAAAAAGATAAAGAGATCTTAGGATCCTTCTGTTGCACTGTGCCACTTAGTATACACACATAGCTTGCGCTAGACCCTGTGATAAGCCAGGCTGAGAAAGCTAGCCAGCCCTTTTGTCATCTGAGTACAAGTACATCCATCTTGTACAGCAGCGTGAGGTCATGCTAATTGCCCCATAAAAACTCAGTTTGCCAGAAACTCATTCTGGCTAGATTCCAGTTTTACTCCTCTTATCTGCTGAGGTTTCATGGCACTACTGTGCTAACAGTTCCCTGGACAGTTCCTACGTTCCATTCAGTTTAATAAACACATGCATATACACATACACTACCAGTCAAAAGTTTGGACACATACAGAAATGACTGTGTTTTTGAAATAGAAGCAGATTTTTTTTAACATCAAATTCTAATCTGAAATACAGTGTAGACATTGTTAATATTAAAAATGACTGTTGTATATAGAAACTGTCTTTTAAAGGAATATTTACATAAAGATACAGAAGCCTACAATCATCAAACATTAGTATTGTCTTCCAATAGCACATTATGTTTGCTAATGGAAGTTTATTAAATTAAGAGGATAACTGATCATTATGAAACCATTTTGCAATGATGGTAACACATCTGAAGACATGCATCTTTTCATGGAAAAGATGGTAAAGCCTATGTGTGTCCAGACTTTTGACTAGTAGTGTACATGAGGGATTCCAAATTTCAGTCCCCATTCTCTCTTTTTTCTGTACTGTATGAGGTGTGAGCCATTTGTCATCACATACTTAATGTGGCTGCTATGTCCAGCATGTGTGCTCCAGTGCATGCGCTGGGAGGGGTAATAGCTTGATATGGGCAAATTTCACTCCATCTGTCCTCATCACACAACAGAGACTAAGCCATTGTGTTCAAGCCAACCTAATAATAACAATCATAGCCATTTACGTGTTAGAAATTGAGGAATGAAACAATAGATGCTTATGGAGCTGATCATGTTAGGAGTAGATGGTTCATGTTGACTTACTGATGACTAATTGAACATAGCTAGAAGGCCCTCCACAGTACAAGATGACCCACCTCTCATCTCTTATTGCCTATTTTTGTGTTTTTTCTCTTTGATGTTTAATTTCTTTTACATCTAGTGGTTGACCAGAGGAAGAGAGAATTAGCCCCAAACAACATTGTAGTATGTCTTTTTCTGTGCAAGTAGTGGAATCAAGCCACTTGGTTAAGTGGTGCCTTGTCTCTAACTCCTAACACAGCCCATTCATCAGGCTTAGTGACTGTCCAGCATCAATCATCCAGTCTTTTGAGGTTTCTTGTGGGTCTGTTTGGCCTGACTTCAGGTAGTAGCCCACAGTTATGCTCTCATACAAAAACATACTTGCATGAAGACATACTTGCATGCACACAAAAACCCACCTACACATGCTGTCACTCATGCGTGTATGTGTTTTGACAGACATAGACGTTCCACCTCTGACTTCCTGCACTGTTTCCATGCACAAGGAAAATTCTGAAATGACTTCCATGTGCTAGTAAGCGTTGAAGGCTCAGTGTAAACCTAGTCATCAGTTTGTACTAATGCTTAGCTGCTACACCAGAAAGGCCATCTTGGTGGTGCTTGAGGGTCTTAATCTGACTTGTATGTTCATTACATATGCCACCCCAACATACATAATGTAACTTATTGAGATTCTAACCAGACTGTTTATGTAGTTGTATGTAATAAAATTTGTGCCCTGTTATTTTTCTTTTGTGCCACTTTGCATTTGTAACTGGAGCTGACTGTGTCATTGTTTTGCACATCTGATTTGCACAAGTCATTCTGCAGAGTCCTACTTACAGTATAAACAGCGGCAATCTGGGGGAGTTTAAAGTGAGTGATTACACTGACCAGCAAAAAGATAAATACAAAGTTGTGGTTTGATCTTATTGTTACATTTTATTACAGGCTATGATTGACAGGTGTCAGAACAACAACACACACAACACAGTGTATCAAAGCTGCTACATATTACAACCAGGTCTCCTGACAATTCCACTTATATAGGCTACAACTAAACAATCACAACGTTACTGTGGGGAACATAATTGCAACCCGATTACGTTTTCTTTTCTTAATCACAGGTTCACAATTAGGTCGCAAATATGTTATTTAATATATTTATGGAAAATACACAGGCATTGTATTTTTGTCCACCACAGTACTCGCTCTCCATATCCTGTTTTGTTTTCTGCAAAAATGGTTGATCTTCCAGTTCAGCATCCAGTTGTGTGATTCCAGTGTTATTAAAAGTTTTATATGGTTGGGTTCAGACTCTCACAGCACTGGGTAAACATCATGGAAAGACTGTGGGCTGTGTTAACAGAGAAAAATGTCCCTTCACAAACAAAATCTCTATTTAAACTAAGTCCAAAACACCATCTGTGTCTAAACCTAACCAAAGTGGTTTTCTTGTCTAAACCCAACCTGGCACAGGACTCTACACTCAATCTTGGGACTCCGTGTTGTCAGTTCTGCACGCTGTTGAAGCTGTGTAGCTTCAGACCGTGAGAGCTCACGCTGACACTAGTCCATCCCAACATTAAAACCACTGGGTAGTATTAATATTGCCACTGATTATGTGCTTGGATGTGTTTAACTAAAACTAGAATAGACTACAAATACGAGTTGTGGGGGATAAGTGCGGCTCCAGTCCAGTAAGCTTTGCGATTGCGGGTTTGCAACATTGGACCCGTGTGAAAGCTGAAAAAGATGCACAGACAGAGAGGATTAGCACGTTCAAATTGATGCATTCAGATGATTAGTAAAAAGAATACAATATTCAGTGCTTTCAGATGTGAACTGTGATCGAGATTGTCTAATGAAAATAACAAAGTCATTTTGTATTGTCTTTATTCCTCATGGCGTGACTAACAGAGCTCTTATAATTTTTGTTACATTATTTAAATTATTAATACATTTTTGTTGACCAAATTAATTCTGTTTTTGTACCAGCAGCATTGGTGCATAAAGGGCAGTGGGGTGCAATATAGAAATGAGGCAGTATACATTATTAGTTGGAGCAATATATTATGAGCAAGTGAAGTTGGAATGGGCAATAATGACCTGAAATGCAGCAGCGGAGGGAGAGAGACTGAGGTCTCTGAAAGAGAAAAAAATATTAGTAAATGAAACTCACGTATGACTTTAAAGTTCATTATAAACAAACATAGTACCCTAAACGTTAATATACATAATCACAAACATGCTGTCAAAGGTAAAATGAACAGGCAGCTGTATTACGTTGGTGCAGCAGCTCACAGGTACACCTGCGAGCTGGTTATACTGCAAACAACTTGACAGTACTTTTCATTTAAGCAGCTGAAAACCAAAGAGGTCCATAGGTTACAGACTGAACACTCATTTTACTGTGTGCAATAAACATGTAGGAGTGCAATTGCAAAATACACTATCAATGCTTATTTATCCAACAAATCTAAAAAATACAATAAAACATTCCTCACATATTTAAAAAGAAACAAAATAGGTTTTGGATAATCACTAGTTAGTAAAATGCATGTTAGTTAAAAGGTTAATTTATTTCATAATTAAATTATTTCACACTCAGTGAACTACTAAGATATCTGCTGCTGTGTGATAAAGCTGCATGTGTTTAATCAACTACACAGAAAAGACCCAACATTTTACATATAGATGAGAGATAGTATTGGTAATTTTTCTATGTCTAATTATAAGATGTGTTTTGATGCATATATAAAATTGTACCCAAGAGGCCACATTGGATGTACCTGAAAGTTGTGAGACAATATCCAGACCTGATTCTCCAGACTGTATTTTATATATAAAAAAACACATTTTGTCACTTTCATCCACATCTTACATTCAGCTATTCCTGTGCCTCTCTCCCAGTCAACTTGTAAGTCCTGACTCTCCTCCAGTCTGGCTTGCTTGTGTTGCCACTGAGTATTTTTACCACTGTCAGCTTTTCTTATCAGACAAAGTTTATTTGATTTCTTAACAGTGCTGAGTTCAAACTTGGGCTGGCCAGAGGGAGGCTCCCACTCCCTTCATAAATCCCCAACTCCCTTGCTACTGGCTTGGCTGACCCACATGGCCCCACCACATTAGAGGGCAGTGGATGGGAACTGCAGAATTAAGTATTTAGAATGACTGCAGCTTTAGATAACTTGTAGAACTTTTATAAATTTGTTCAATGAAAGGCTTCTCTTCTGATGTAAAAACACATAAAACATTCTGGTTTGAATGGAGATAAAATAACCTACTTACTTGTCAGAGATCAGGGTTCAGAGATCCATTCTTTTTTAATGCTAAATGTGGTATTCTATAATCACCATACCCTACGTGGTAATATTTGTAATAGAAGCCATAACAGTGGTTTTCTAAATGGCATCAAACTTTCAACATGTGATTTAAACCATGTGTCAAAACATAATTTATATATCTATATCTACACCATATGTGAGTATGTGAGTCCACAGAAAGCTATGGACATGCAGTGTAGAGTACATCTGTGTAGTTTGCACGGACAGCCCATTGTCATTACAGACTCCAAGGTCCAAGGCTGACTCTCTGTTGTTTAGGCTTCAGACTGCCATCAGCCACCAGGGACCCCAGGAGACTCAATAAAAACATCCATCAAACCACTGGAAACTAGCCAGCTAGCAGAAGGAGAAACAGAAAGAAAAACAAGAGAAAGAAAGTTAATGACCACATTTTGGAATACTCCTGTGAGATTTCCTGCCCATTTCACTCTGTTGTCTGTCACAGTCTGGCTTTTCCTGCTGCACTCATTTCTTTAAGGCTCCAGGGGAGTCCACTGCATCACAGACAGCTGCCTCAGGTCAGGCTCTGGGGGTTATACTGTATGTGACCCTGATTCTGGGGTATCACAGTGCCTTACCTCATGCTGACCTGCTCCACTGGTTTCTCACCTACTGCATTCTCTCAGGTTTCTTTAAAAAGCCCAATTATTCTATTAAATTTTTCTCTCAGCAGCTCTCACTATGTTATCCTGATGTCTTTCCCTATTTCAATGTCCTCACCTGTCCCAAAGGCCTTGAGGAAACCATTATCTAGGAGGAAAAGCATTAACTGTTAATGTCATGAAAACAACCAAGATGGCATACTAATTGATTGGTGGCACAAACCGGAGGCTCATTTGGTTTTTTAGCAGATTGTTTTGATATCTTCTCCTGTGCTTTTGATCAGCAGAAATAGCCAGAACTACATTAGGCATTGTAGACAAAAAGGGAAAATGATACAAACTGAACTCTGTGACATAGTGAGTTTTTGTGGCAATCTAGCAGTTGATCTGAGTGGCAGTGGGTTAGGAAAGTTGCAATAAGAATGAATGCTGAGCCATTTTCCTTTTTTTGCAATTAGAATAAAAAATAAACATATAGCAGCTAGGAAAGTGTAAAAGGATGAAGGTGCAGCTAACTATATGTTCCCTAGATCACACATTGGTCTGATTTGGGTCCAAGTAGAGATGACACTCGTGTTAAGATAAAGTGTGCTCTCCTATTTACAGCCTAAATCCCAGTCAGACTAGACCATTGACCATTATTGCTGTGACTGGTCAATGGACTACTCTCATCATTTAGACATCAGTCTGACTGGGATTTGGACTGATGTCTAATCCTATTGTTTTATTTGAATGGCAAATGGTTTTGGGCTTACTGACAGGTGAATGTACAGTGCCTCGGATTTCACTCTACAAATGGCGCACATTTTTTTCCTTTGCTTACTTTTTCTGGTGTGTCACAACAGTGTGCAGATCATTCAACTCTACAAACTAAGATGATAAGATTAATTCTGGACAAACACTGAACTAGAACATCCTTAGGATATTTAGGATCTAGCTTTGTTTCTTCTCTCTCCCCTAGTTGTGCTTCGTCCTCTCTCTCCCTCTCTTGCTCTCTCTCTGTATCTTTCTGCA
>JAUBNQ010000012.1:29635993-29654166 GCA_032353495.1 Ctenopoma kingsleyae
TCAATAGATTCCACATTGAGCCTCAGAACCACCTCCACCGCAGCTCCACAACAGGAATATCTGCCCCTCCCCATAACCACTCAGCCACCACCCAGAGGACCTTCTCAGCAGATCAGGTGAGGAGGGAGCTGAACAGGCTTCACCCCACAAAGGCTGCAGGGCCAGATGGAATCAGCCCCAGGGTGCTGAAAGCCTGTGGCCCCCAGCTCGGTGGGCTCCTCCTACACGTCTTTAACATCAGCCTGTGTTTGGAGAAAGTTCGTCTTGGGTGGAAAAAAATCGTGCCTGGTTCCCATTAATAAAAAACCACGTCCCTCTGTCCTCAGTGACTACAGACTAGCTCTGACGTCACATATTATGAAGGCCTTTCAGAGACTGGTCCAGGAGTTCCTCCGACCTCTGGTCAAATCATCGCTTGACCCCCTCCAGTTTGTCTACCAGCCCCAGGTAGGTGGTGTAGATGATGTACCAGGTGTAGATGATGCAATCATCCATCTACTCCATCGCACCTACACCCACCTGGACAAATTTGGGAGCTCAGTGAGGATTATGTTTTTTGATTTCTCCAGTGCATTTAACGCTATCCAGCCTGCACTACTGGGAGAGAAATTAAAAAACATGCCGGTTGACACTCCCTTGATTTCCTGGATCATAGACTACCTCACTGAACACCCCCAGTACGTCCGCCTGCAGGACTGTGTGTCTGACACTGTGGTCTGTAGCACCGGTGCTCCACGGGGGACAGTTCTGTCTCTGTTCCTTTTCACCCTGTACAGCTTAGACTTTTGGTTCAATTCAAACTCCTGCCACCTTCAGAAGTTCTCTGATGACTCTGCAGTTATTGGATGTATTCAGGGTGGAGACATCATGGAGTACCAGGGAGTGGTCCACTTTGTGGACTGGTGTGAGCTCAACCATCTCCAGCTTAACATCAGCAAAACAAAGGAGCAGGTGGTGGACTTCAGGAAATCTGGGGGTCCTGTCACCCCTCTCTTCTTAAGGGGGGAGGAGGTGGAGATTGTAACGGAGTATAAATATTTGGGTATACACTTGGACAATAAACTTGACTGGTCTACACACAGGACTGCTCTGTATAAAAAGGCCCAGAGTCGGCTGTATTTTCTGAGGAGGCTCAGGTCCTTTAACGTCTGCAGCACCATGCTGCGGATGTTTTATGAGTCTGTGGTATCCAGTGTCATTTTCTTTGCTGTGGTTTGCTGGGGCAGCAGCTTGAAGGTGGCAGACACCAACAGACTGGACAAGTTAATCAGGAGGGCTGGCTCTGTTCTTGGTGTGGAGCTGGACCCTCTACATGTCGGAGGATGATGTCTAAACTCCTCTCAATCCTGGACAATCCCTCCCACCCCCTTCACAGTGTCCTGGCTGGACAGAGGAGCATGTTCAGCCGGAGACTAATTAGTGTCAAGTGCTCCACTGAATGCCACAGGAGATCATTTCTGCCTGTGGCCATCCATTTTGAGATTTCTTTGTTCTTATCATGTTTTTTGTTTTTGTATATTCTGTACTTTGTGTATTTGTGTAGTAGTATTCTGTGTTGGTGCTGATCTTTGTTTCTGGTTGTGGTTCTTTTCTTTTCTTTTTTTTGAACTGAGAGCGGCTGTAACAAGGCAAAACAATTTCCCTCTGGGATTAATAAAGTTTTTTGAATCTTGAATCTTGAATCTTGAACAGCGTCAATGCTGGGGAAACAGAACTGGGGATAATCCTGCGAATGGTTTTACCAGCGTCGGTTTTGAGGCCCAAATAGGATAATCTCTGTTTTGTCTGAGTTGAGGAGTAGGAAATTACAGGACATCAGGCCTTTATGTCTTGAGGACATGCTTGAAGTTTGACTAATTGATGCTCAGTGTAACGCGGGAGGTCCCCCAGGAGACTAAATCTATAGCTGCATAACTAAGAGATGGTTCAGAGTCACCTGTGCCAACTCTAACTATAAGCTTTATCAAAAAGGAAAGTTTTAAGCCTAGTCTTAAAGGTAAAGGGGTGTCTGCCTCCCGAACCTGGACTGGGAGCTGGTTCCACAGGAGAGGAGCTTGATAGCTAAAGGCTCTTCCATTCTACATTTGGAAACTCTAGGAACCACTAGTAGAACAAGGACTCTACTACGACATTAATGAGCTGCAGCTGTGTCTGTGTGTTTACTAACACTCCTTGTGTAACCATTAACATGGCAACGTAAATGAGTGCTTCTGCGTTTTGTAATCCATTACATTATTTGGTCATCGTCTTTTTTCATCAAGTTTTCATCTTTGTCAGCTTTTTCTTTTTGTGATCTTCTTTTCATCAGTTTTTCCTCTTTGTCAACTTCTTCTTTACTTATCTTTGTCTCTTGTCAACTTTTTCTTTGTGACAACTTTTCTTCTTTGTCAGTTTCTTCCTTTTGTCACTTTGTTTTCTTCAGTTTTTTCTCTTTGTCAACTTCTACATTTTCTCAACTCAACGCTGCCCGGCGTCTTTTCGGCAACAAACCAGCTCCCCCACGTGATTTCTCTGGAAATTGCTAAGTCTAGTTGTGGGGGAGCTGGAAACAGCTCACACACTATTGAGATCCTCTTTTTCTCTTTATTATTATTATTATTCCGCCCTGTCTTCTTTAGGTGTTTCCTGCTGTTACTTTTCATCTTTTCATATTTTATAGTTCATCTTATTCTTCGTTTTTCAGCGTTTTTTGAATGGCTGTCTATGAGAATCATCATCTAGTTTTTATTAAGTCAATTCACTCCTCTTGTGTTAATTTTTGGTTTATATAATTTAGGTGGACAGGGAGCAGTCTATGGGGCGGTGATAGTTTTGGGCGGGTGACAGCTGTAAGGAAGCTGCAGAGAGGCGTGTAAGACTGCGACTCTGCGTCCTGGACTCCACTTCAAGATATCAGGGTTTAGGAGGTCTAATAGGTCATATTTCAAGAAATAAGAGCTGCACCATCCAAAGTTGGATGTATGCCGTCTCTTCTAATCAGCCCAGGTTTTCTCCAAAATATTTTCCAATTGTCTACGTAGCCCACATTGTTATTGGGACACCACCTGGACAACCTGGAGTCCGACATAATTTTTGCATAGTTACACACTGATGCAACATTAATTTTAGTGACTTCCGTCTGGTGTAGTCGGATGTCATTTCCTCCTGGTTGAATTATAATCTTACTGTATTTACGTTTATCCCTATCCAGGAGTTTTAAATAGGACTCGATATCGCCCACTCTGGCCCTGGGAATACACTTGACTATGGTCGCTGGAGTCTCTAACTTCACCTTCCTGACTATGGAGCTGCCAATAACCAGAGTGGGTTTCTCAGCGGGTGTGTCGTTGAGTGGAGAAAACTTATTGGACACGTGAACCGGTTGGTGGTGAACCTAGGGCGACTTCTTCTGGCTATGCCCCCTATGGACCATCACCCAGCGGGCCTGGTTTCCGGCTGCTCCGGAACTGCTGGTGGGCGGCTAACAGGGGCTAAGCTAGGTGGCGCTGCACCAGGTGCTGGGACCTAACTAGTTGGATTATTTTCAGTGATGCGGAGCCGAGTTTCCAATTCCGTCATCCTAGCCTTCTGGTCCCTCTCCAAGTTTCCACCTCCCTAGCAGGCAATTGCATAAAAGATTGCACAGGCCACCACAGTGTCGTAAAAGGCCCTTAGTGAAGTTCTACACACCCCAAAAGATCTCAGCCTACACAACAGATGGAGCCGACTTTGGCCCCTCTTATATATAGCTTGGGTGTGGATACGTCCAATCGAGTTTGCTGTTGAGGTGAACACCCAGGAATTTGTACCTGTCTACCCCCTCGATGGTCAAGCCCTGGATGTTCATGTTTCATAGGTGTTGGTTTTCTCTGAAAGTCAACCACCATCTACTTTGTCTTACTGGTGTTGATGTGCAGGTGAAGACTGAGGTCTCACCAACAAATCTAGAACTGTTGAAAGTTGGAACTGTTGTGAGTTCATCTATGCCAGTTGCAGGGAGGATCTGATCATTTTTTTCTCTAATAGTTAATAGGGAATACTAGATTCAACAGAGATACGGCTCTTTGTCAGTCAGCCAAAGTGTTGAAAATAAACCTGGAGTTGTTCCTGTTTGCCCCAATTAATGATGAAAAATATGAGGTTCTATCTTTACAGCAGGATGTTTTTATACATTAAATTGTCTTTCCAGACTAGGGAAGATTGATTTAAATTAGTGGAATGGAACAGCTTTTTCCTAATGATATTGCTTAAAGGAGACATGTATAAAAGTGAAAAGTGTCTGTCCAAGCACAGAGCCCTGTGGAAGCATATAATTAACTTGTGTGTGCATGGAATACTTATTGTTCACATGGACAAACTGGAACCTATTTGATAGATACAATTTAAACCAGCCTTGTGCTGTTCCTTTAATCCCAATGATATGTTCCAATTTCTGTAATAAAATGTAGTGTTGAATGCAGTATTAAAACCTAACAAGTCGAGTATAGAAATTAGTCCATTGTCTGAAGATCATTGGTGAATACTGCATGAAAATCATCAGATAGGTTTTCCCAGTGCACGTGTTCACATAATTTATTTGCTAATTGCAGTCTATAGTTATCTAAAACACCTGCATCAAAAATATGTTTTTAGTAGAGAATAGTAAACAAGAAAACATTATACCTGCTGGCCTGCTGGTCAGAACTGCCCCCGTGTGGAGCACCTATGCTACAGACCACAGTGCCAGACACAGTTCTGCAGTCAGAAGTACTGAGGGCAATTAGTGAGGTAGTCCAGGATCAAGAAATCATGGGAGTGTCAACCTGCATGTTTTTAATTCCTCCCCAGCAGTGCTGTTGAATGCACCGGAGAAAGAAAACAGAATCCTCACTGAGCTCCCAGACTTGTCCAGGTGTGTGTAGGTGTGATGTATCAGATGAATGATGGCATCAGCCACTCCAATTAGGGGCTGGTAGGCGAACTGGAGGGGGTCAAGTAAGTGGGGTTTGACTAGAAGTCAGAGGGACTGCAGTCTGTCAGTATATTAATATCTTCACTGTGAGGTTTTTGGTGATTTTTCCAGTCTGTGACTTAAAAGTATGCCTGCAGGGCAGCATTGGCCCCCTTTGCCCACCTCTTTACAGTTTTAATGTTGGCAGGTTGCCACCATTGATGAGGTTAGTTGAAAAATGCATTGCTTGAAATGGATTTGATAGTTTGCTGATGACAGCAATCAAATGGTTCAATATGCATCCTATGTCTGATATATTAAATAGTTGCAGTCATTCTTGTAAACATGATCCATTCCATTTTTTATTTGTGGTAGAGAAAGCAGAGATGCCTGTCAGAAACACAATCTCACATAGCTCTGGCACAGTTTCTTGATTGCAACATGGAGAGCCCAAACTTGGAAGGTGATAGCCAAAGATAACAGCTTGTAATATTCAAGAGTATCTGCTTCTTTCCAGTGTGAGGAAGCAAGTCTTGTTTAATAGTTTTATTAGATTAGACAGCCTCAATTAAATGAACAGAGGCAGCCAAAGGAGACATGAGCTGCAACACATGAAGGAAGCAGACTTGCCTTCTCTTTCCAGTGTTGTGGATTTGTTTTGACATCAGAGCATGATTGGAAGTTGGACTTGCTGTGTATTTGCATGCACACGATGTTCAATGAAATGCAAAAACTCCCCTGGGTAGGAGATTTTATTTTGTTATTCACATTGTGTAATGAATAAAGACTGCCTCACTGTCATAATCTGTCAGTAGAAAATGCTTGAATCTTGCCACTGACAGATGTTTTATGGCTACTGGCTTCAGACTTCCCGCCCCACTGATTTTCCATTAGTATGGATACAGTAATTAGATGCAAGGCTATCCCAAACATATGCAGATAGTTGGGGTTTAGTTTTTAGTAGTCAGTTTTTTGGAAGAAAAACACAAGTACAAAATTAAGAAAAAGGCTAGTGATTTAATGTCATTTGCTAAAAAGTAGTGTTTTCAAATGCAAACCAGCAATAGACTTTTTACTGTGACCTGTCAAGGAATTTAGAGCGTAAGCACATGGAAGTTGTTCATTTCACATATAATAGAATTTGAGAAAGCTGGATAGCCCAATAAAGTTGGACTGTGGATTTGTGGTTGGGTGAATTAATTTCTACGCTTTTAATAGTAGGGCACTTTGTGTTTTATGAAAAACAAGTCTTTGGAAAAGTGATTGGGCATACTTGTCTCCAGCTTGTGCATGGACACAAATCATACAGATATAGCTAATTTTTGCTGCCCTTAAAAATACTAAGGCCCTAACAATCAATGACAGTCTGAGCTATTTCTGCAGAGCAGGTGTCTATGATTAAGTACTCTCCTGCCTGCTAACCTTTCATATGTATCTTATTGGCATTTGTACATGGGTTGTAAAGTTTGATATAGAGAAAACTTAAAAAAATCATAACTAAATAACAGTGACTCAATGACTACTTTGTCTGTGCCAGGCTGCAACATTTTTAAGGTGTAGGAATGTACAGAAACAATAAACTTTTTGATATTGTTCAACCAATTAAGAGAGGGAAACATTCTGTGTAGAGTATTGAAAAAGTGTTATTTAATTCCAATGCCTCAATAAAGACTACATTGTTATATGGGCCTGCATACTGTTGAGTATGTTTTTCATGCGTCAGTGATACTGTTCTGAAGTTTTAATATGTCTCGTTTTCGAGTGGACTAGCCAACTGACTTTGTCAGACATTAATATGTAAACTGTCTTCAATAATGAAAACAGAGGCATCATGTAAGATGGTGGGTGGAAAATATGGTACACAGATTCACAAGAAGCACAAATGAACATTAGAATTACTATTTTGTTTTAATAAGCATAAACCAGTTTTACACATGGAATTTATAGTATACAGTTCTTACCACTAGCATTTCTGTGCAAGTCTCTTTCCTTGCTCTTCAGCCTCTGTCATTTTCCCCTTACTAACAGGATTTTGGAGTTCAAGAACTTCCATCAACACAGAAGATCCAGCATGTGGAATCAGTTGAAGCAGAGAAACAAGGCCAACCCCAGAGGGGTTACAAGCAACAGGAAAATAATGTGGATGAGAAGGCGAGACAACAGCATATGCCTGTCAAGGCAGATGGCAAGAAGATATACGAACCTTGTCCGAGATGGAAGAATCTTGGTCTCGGGTCTTTATGTGGGTATGTTATAATTCCTTAGATGCGCCCTGAAATATCTTCAAGCTACCATGTACTTCACAATATATGTGTGGTGGGGATTCCTCTGTCTGAAGAGAAGATGATGGTGATGGCAAGCCTGAACATATGTATTCAATGTATCTGCCAGCAGACACACATTACAACAAGATGGCCTTATGGTTTCTAAATTTTAGGTAAAGTGCAAATGTTTCCAAATATACAATGATCTGAATTAATAAATACACACAGTGTGGCAATTACCGACAGAAAACTTGGGGAACAGTCTCCAAAAGATCTATCACATATGGGCTTTGATTGATAAATAGGTCTAGCAAGGGTTGAGCTGTTGCAGCTGTACCTTGTGGTATCTGTACCCATTTGAGGAGAAACTGGCTCAAGATAAAAGTATCTCAATTTCTGAAAACCCAGTTGAACTCTCAGTTCACTCCAATTGTTAAATAATTATGTTTAAAAAAAAATCATTTTCAAAATAGAAACCGGCATAAATGACTCTTACTTCACATCATTGCAGTAAAATAGAAGAAGAAAAATCCAGTAAGAGCTCAGGAGAGGTGAAGTCTGGTGAAATGCAGAATAAAAAGCTCAGACTCGGAGCCAACAACAAGATGAAAGCAAAATTTTCTGTGTCCTCTTTACATGGATGTGCATCCTCCCAGAAAATGTAAGTGTCCTGAGTTAGTTCTCCTTTGTTCGAATGTAAAACAAGTTCTTTCTTTCTCTGCAGTTAGAGCTGAAGGTGAACAGATATTGATATTGATAAGAAGAACTAATGCCGTTTTTCTCACTACTGAAATTTGCTTTGGAAAACATAACCTCCAAATATCTTAGTCCATGTGCTGAACACATGCTGAATGAAATGTGATGGTGACTTCAGTCATTTAGTGATTGTATTCCAGTTTTTACCTGTTGCTCATATTCTGAGGAAGTTCAGACTTGACAATTGAATTTCAAAATCCTTATTGGGTCTCTTTGTGTGGGATGAACATACTGTTCTTTCCATTTCATTACATAATATTATAGTTTGTTTGTTGTCTGGATACATATTGTCTAGTTATTACCTTGTTCTACACCTTGGCAGATCATTATCTGTGGTTAAAACTGCTCTTTATTTTGTTCAGTAAAACCCCAGGAAGAGCCATGCCAGTGGAGCATTTCAGTGAGAGTTCCTCTGAAAGTGAGGAGGAAGAGGAGCAGCAGGGAGAGCGCCATTCTGAGAGTAACACAGACCTGCCTGCGGAGTACTGGCAGATTCAGAAACTGGTCAAGTACCTTAAGGTATGGGAACATCACCCTTGCATGTGATGGCAGCCTACAATCAACAGTTTAACAGTGAAGTCCGTCCTCTTTTTATCTGTACAGAATATTCATGCTAACCTCAACATACATACATACATATATACACGACCTCTGGATTGCAGTGTGTCGAAAATTAAATTTAGTCAAGAATGTGCAGAAGAACTTATAGCTGGATAGCTGGTGTCACAAAAGATAATTTTCCAGTCACACATTTCTTTCTGCCTCCTTACCTCAGTCATATATAGGAACTACGTAGTTAAAAAGAAGTTGAAGTATAGGTTATTCCCATTTAAAATCATGTTTTGTAGGAAGATGCTTATTGAAGTGGTTGGCTTGGCTTTTGGATTCCTGGTTTCTGACGTAGGCCTGTTTCACATTCAAGCCAAGGCACAGAGGAAAAAGCTGTCTGATGGCAGCAGCTGTACTCACTGTTTACCTCATACCACAGAATTATCAAGCATGCCTGATAGGTCTGACAATGCATATGTTGAATATTAATGTGTCAAAACATGGAAGGAAAACAATAGAGGAGATATATGCCAATGACCACTGGACTTCAGAGATTATCTTGCCTCACTCAGTGGTTCCTATTATCTGTTTATCTGGACAATATCATTTACATAGATTATATGCTTTTACTTTGACAGTAATTTACTTTTTACAGGATTAAAAAAAAATTCAGCTGTGCAAAATACCTGAAATGCTGGAAAAACATTAGTATACATGGATTAATGCTGTCTCAATGTGCAGTAATGTACATGACATATTTTAATACAATTTTTTATTACAACAAATTTATATTCTGACTTGCGTTGAGTACATTTTTTAGGGCAAGAACAGCTTGAAAAGTTCAGTTCACTTATGGTAGATATTTTTAGCTAAGTAAAACATAATGGAAGGAAATTCCCATTCCAAAAGCAAACTGCTCATTTTTTCAAAAAAGGAAAATGTAAAAGAGATTGTTAAACTGAGCTGTAGGCTTGTGTATATGCTCTTGTTTCAACAAGATACCGCACTGCAATAACCAACATGTCCTAGATTTCTATCTGTCTGGAAACCACACTTGTGCAGTTATTTATGGGGCTTGTCCAGTAGTAATTTTATAATATCATTACCATCAGATGCTGAAACCTGCCACGAGCCAAGTTAAATATCTGTTTTATTTTAGGAAATCTGTTTTCCTTTTTTTTTCTTGCACTATAGACAGTCGTTTGTACTCTAGGAAGTTTAACACTTTCATAAAGTGACATATGCACATTCTGCTTTGTGTTTTATTGATATTTGTGAATGTCTGTGAAGATTCTCAGTCATCCAGGTCATGGTTATCCCAAAAAAGGTTATTCAGTGGCAACTGGACTTGTTCTTGAAGACATTTCACCCTTCATTCCAGAGGGCTTTCTCAATTCTGTCTGACTGGTAGGTGTAGCAGGTTTATAAACCTTGTGGAGTGCTCAAGTCATTATTACTTGATGGTCACCTGTGAGTTGTTGTTCCCCCTGGCTTTCATGTATGTCACTGTGATCACCTGAGCCAGGGTGTGAACAACTGTGAAACCGCCTGGGTACAGTTGAAAGAACTGCATTGTAAGTGGGTGATAGATTATGCCTAAGGCCACCTCCTCTGTTTAACGAGGGTCGTTCAATTTTGCAGTAAACTGCTTCTCTCACACCTCGTTTGAACCAGTCGACCTCACGGTCTAGGATCTTGGCGTATTGATCCTCAAACGAGTGGCCCTTGTCTTTCAGATGTAGGTGAACTGCTGAGTCCTGTCCTGATGAGCTGGCTCTTTGTTGTGCAATGCGTTTATGCAGCTGCTGTTTGGTTTCTCCTATGTACAGATCTGTACATTTCTCACTGCATTGGACTGCATATACTATATTGCTCTGTTTGTGTCTGGGTGTTTTGTCCTTGGGGTGGACCAGTTTCTGTCTCAGTGTGTTGCCTGGTTTGAAATGTACAGGGATGTTGTGTTTGTTGAAAATCCTCCTGAGCTTTTCAGACACCCCTGCAACATAAGGGATGACAACACTTTTACATTTGTTCTCTTCCCTCTCACTTCAAAAAAGCCCAGTTAGGATATCCACAAGTTTTGAGTGACTCTTTGATATGTTTGTGTTCCTTCTCCTTTCCCTCTGTTCTCGTGGGAATATTTTCTGCCCGATGGTGAAGGTTTCTGATTACTCCCAGTTTGTGTTCCACAGGGTGGTGAGAGTCAAAGAGCAAATACTGGTCAGTATGTGTGGGTTTCCTGTACACTTCAGTGTTGAGGCTCCTGTTCTCCTCAATGTGTACTGCACAGTCCAAGAAGGCCAAGCTCTTGCCTGTGAAGATATTTGTGATGGCATATTTGCCTAGGGTTCAGATGTGTTTGTTTTTGTACCTGTATCATTGGAAATCTGTGCCTGTAAAATGGTTACATAATCTCTCACAAAGTTCAATATGCCTATTAAATTCTGCTTCCCACACACATGAATTTATGTGTGTGTGTGTATGTGTGTGATTGTGTGGGTTTACTGTAGGAGATGTAGAGAATCTGACTTTTTAAAAAATTAAACCTGCCCTATTTAAGTATATAATGAATACATTTTTTAATCACTGATGTTGTTATGTATATTGTATAGACTTTATGTGCAGCATATAGGCTTTCAGTAGAATATGAAAAAAGGAAGGTTAAATAAAAGGTCTTCTAAAGCAAAGGTCCCCAACCACCGGGCCATGACCCAGTACCAGTCCGTGGGTCTTTCAGTACCGGGCCGCAGAGAAAGCAAATAATTATTTTATTTCCATTTTCATCCGACACAGTCTTTTATTTTGAAACAATCACAGTCTTTTATTTTGAAAATCTGGAATCTCTGTTGTCTATGCTCTGTTTGTAAACAAGCCTGGTGCATTGACCATGTCTGTGCGGCAAGAGGGTCAATTGCTGGCACTTGCAAATGACTGTGTCATTTCAAATAAGTTTGAGACGATCTCTGTATAACACACCAGCGCTTAAATCGCCACAAAAGAGATTGGCTTTTCACTCGAGTCGGCGATTTCCCACTCCCCCTACTTTTCATGGTAAGTTTGGCAGCTAAGTTTAAAAATGTCTAACTATTTTGTGTGTTTAAAGAAAACCAGCTGTTTTCAGTTAATTAGGTCTGTACAGAAACTAAACAGAAAGCAATCTCCCCCGCGCCCCCCACCCCCAAATATTACTACTCTTCTCTTAGCTTAGACCTAATTATGTTGTGTAATATTTATGCAATTTTTTTGCACTCAGCTAAAACATTTGTTTACTGATTATAGTGCATTTACTCTTTGTCTAGTTTACAGAATATATTTATGAATTAAGAATTATTGCATAATTTCATTCTTGAGTTGGCCAACTTTCTAACTGAAAGACCTGATGAGGCATTCACTATGTTGTAAGAGATCTTATTGCAGATATGAAGTCAGAAATAGAGCAAGACATTGGGTTTGTTTCATCTTTAGGCTCCCCTCTAAGTCCTCTGTTAGCATGAAGTCCAACCCAAACACACATGCACAAAATATACACGACAAGACTGTTGAGGTTAAAGGCCTGAGGTCCCACATTAACAGTGCTGTTATTTTTTTCAGCCTGGAGTAGCTCAGGTAGGACAGTCTGTGTATTGTGTATTTAGCATCCATTTTGCTTCTTCAGAGGAACCAGACTAGAATAAGTCCTCCATTCAGGAGAGAAAATGCCACAGGTAATAGCTGAGACACGTACAGTAAAGGAAGAAACAAAATGCATCTTTAAGTAGCTAGTATCAAGTTCCCCTCATGAATGGAATTTGCACACAGTTTAATCTCTTCTAAACACATTTTTGATTACGTAATTCTATCATTCAGTGGTACAAAACATTTACACAGTGGAAGTAGCTCAGTTGGTAGAGCAGTCGTCCATGAACCCCAAATTCAGCAATTTACTACCAGTTTCTCTGGCTACATGTCATTGTCCCACCACCATCTACGTGCAGCTGTTCAGCAACAATTTCCCCAAGGGGATTAATACAGTATGTCATTATTATTTATTTTGTTATCATGACTGTATGAGCTGATTAACGGGTAGTCTCTAGTTAAATGGCACAAAAATCTTGTACAGATATATGGTTTCTCAATATATGTAGCCTCCTTGATTCAGATTATAGTATCTTGACAATTGTTGAATGGATTCTTACTAAGCCTTTATTGATGGTCTGACTTACGGTAGCCATCAAGTTCACAGCTTTTGATTTTGAGTAAAACATTTTGACAATTGAAGGATGTCAAATTTGGTAAACAATACCTGTTAAATACCAAGATGTTAAAATGGTGTTAGTGGTTGAATTTGTTACACTTTGAGCATCTTCCCCTATCATGCCTGGAAAGAGTAAAAGATATTTTACCATAAAGATTTGTCAGATAGTGTCAGAGACAGAGCTATCACTCCCAAACTTTATTTTTGTTTTTATAAGGTGCAGACTTGCCTCCTGAATCCTTTGAAGAGTGAGAATGTTGGAGACAAAGGAAGCAGTAGATCCGCTGCTGTTAATGGGCAAATGGTTGACGTTTGTGCTAGCTTATATGGACAACTAATGTGGTGGTTATTTTGCTGTATCATAGCTCTTTGTGAAGGAGATATGATCAAACACCACTTGAGACCTTGGTATCGGCCACCACTGATGTGCCGTCTACTTCATGGGTGCAGAAAACTGATTTTCATTCTTTTGTTAGTTTGAAATCGTCTATTTAGAATGGTCCTGCATTTTTTTGTGGCATGTGCAGCTAATAAAACATATAAAGCTTGTTAATATAAATTTTAGGTATCTAATCCACTAAATGAGAATTCTATCTATGGCACATTTGAACCTCTGAAAGAAAGAAATAATATTTTATTGTTCACTTGCCAGGAGATTTTGGACTAGATGTTATACTGTAGTCATGTAGTAGGGGGTGCATTTCTAAAATGATATATGCATATACAGCAACTGTCAAAAGATATTCTGCTAGGTTTCAGCACCAGGTCTGCAAAAAAAAAAATTTTTTTCAGCTGCATGGGATATTTTTGGTAAATTTTATGTTTTTTAGGGTGCTGAATCCAAAGATGATCTCCATTTCCCTCCATCACGTACAGTTTTTTTGCAAAATATGAGGATACATTTACATTAAAATTAATTACTAATACCACAGAAAACATGTCAAAACATGCTTATACCAGCCAGTGAGATTCCTTACCTTTTACTATGAACAAAATAAACCTGTTGGGACATGATCATCTGAGCTCCACACACCGCCAAACCCACTGTACCACCCCCTGCTCCTACTGATCTCCCTCAATTCCATACCAGATTTCAGTTTAAAAAGGGAAATTCTACGCTTAACATGAGTTTTGCAAAAAAACTGTACGTGATGGAATTTTTAAAATATTTTTCCCATGTTCAGTGAGTAAAAATCTATAAGAAACAGTCAAAAAATCCTATGCAGTTTTTTGGTTGCAGACCTGTGTAGTGTTTATTTTTTATCTTGAGACCAACATCTAATGGTTTCTAGGCATAGTACTGCAGTCAAAGCTAAGCATTTTGTTCTACATAATGATCTTTCGGCTCCTCCCGTTTTTCGGGGGCGGCACTGCAGATCATTACCGCATATTTGTTTGGCAAGGATTTTATGCCGGATGCCCTTCCTGATGCAGCCTTCCCCACCAGGCTTCAAACCGGCAACTTGTTAATAATTTTTTCCATTAGTGTTTACCACCACAAAGCTGAACTGTAGTATAGACAAAACAGTCTTGCCAGTAGTGGTACACAGAGTGAGGGATGGTGGGGAAATGGAGGGAAGTTTGTATCCTCACTTTTCCAGATTTCTGTTTGTCTCATTTCTCCTCCTCTCTACCTTTTTGTCTCCCATTTTTGTTCATTCTGCATTTTTATTTTAGATAGGTGACCAGACAGCCACTGTACTCACTTTGTGTGCCATGATGGACTTTAATTTAATGCAAGAGACATGCCAACTGGCCATCCGGGATGTAGGTGGCCTTGAAGTCCTCATTAACTTGCTGGATACAGATGACGTTAAGTGCAAAGTAAGTAGCTGTGCCAAGGCTGAACCTGGATGTCCTGCAGCATGAACGGCCAGTCAGTGTGTGCCAGGCTGTGTTTTACTGTAGTTACGGAAAAGCTAGCTGGGCAGACAGCGTGCCTTTAAAGACAAAGGGTAGCAATTATTCTCCTGTATGCTGAATGACGTTTGGGTCATATGCCTGTGTTTAGTATAACTTTTTGTCCTGTCTATTTGTAGTGGAGTGTGAAATCTTAATAAATGTCACTAAATGCTTTCCTTTCTTTTGCATAAAAACTAATTATTTTAAAATGATCATACTGACTCTATGATGTGTCTTTGCCATTAGATTGGATCTCTGAAAATCTTGAGAAAGATAAGTCACAATGTGCAAATCCGTCAAACCATTGTTGACATGGGAGGCCTACAAAGCATTGTGAAGATTCTGGACTCACCAGTCAAGGACCTAAAAGCCTTAGCTGCTGAGACAATTGCCAACGTGGCTAGGTTCCGTAGAGCAAGGAGAACTGTCAGGCAGTATTCTGGTATCAAGAAACTGGTGAGTATAAACACAGAAATTTTAAATTTTAGGGATGTGTAGCAAGATGTCTGTACTTCCCATGTGAAGTGCAGCAGGAAAAACTGCAGGAAAGAACCTGGTATTCCTCTGTTTGCATTATTATAATAATTGTATGTCCCACAGTGGCTGTTTTGCCATTAAATCACTTGTTTGCTTATACCAGTGTCAGCCTGTTTATAATCTTTAATACAAACCTTTATTACTCAACCACACTGAGGAAACTTTGGAAAAATTGGATGGTGTCTTATGTCTGTGTGATCCCCATATTAGACTTTTTACGTTTGCTTTTATTATAAAATATAAATCAATATCCAACTTTTGCCTAACTATATTGTTAGCATATTAATCACTTTCCCGTGGCCTTTTCATTCCTCACATGAGATGCAAGATATTGGCCCTTCTATTTCTGAGAAACTCCAGGGCTAAAAGAGATAGACGTCCCTTACATCCTCTGTCCTGCAATCATGAGAGACCTCTACGCCTTGTATATTTTCCTCAGCCCCAAATCGTACATCTTATGTGCAAGTCACTCACAAAGGCAGATTAATTTCACACTATGCAACGGGACCACCTTTGAACTGTGCAGTGTGTAACAGCTTTGCCTGCTCTGTCTCACTGACCGAGGACTATGGATTTTAACACATGAATGATGACTATAAACTACCACACCACAGACAACAACTCACAGGATCAGTATCCTAGAATTTATTCAAGTTCATCAAGTTTGTGTATGGCTGTGTGTGTTTATCCACATGTACTGTACATTGAATTTAATTGAATTTGTTTGTTTTTTACAGTGGTCCATAAATAATGGAATGATGATACGTTTTTTGGAATTTGTCCTTTCTACACTACCACACTGAATTTAAAATGAAACATTCAAGATGTGAGACTTTTGAGATCTCAAGACTTTAAGCTTTAATTCAAGAGGTTTGACAAAAGTGTGGGAGCAGGTTTCAGTAAGACAAAAATGTATTTGATCGTCACTTACAATCAGGCCCGCCAACAGGGAGAGACAAGCGGGTCAGTTGATTACATTTACATGTTAGAATGAAATTTGACTTCTTCGGGAGGACCAGTGGGCAGCCACAGGCAGCGCCCGGGGAGCTAGCACTGAGTGTCTTGCTCAAAGACAAACCTGGTATGGGGGATGGGCTGGGGTCTGGGCTGGGATTCGATCTTGTCATCTTCTGCATCCTGTCTGATATTTATCCCATTAAGCTACCAGGCCGCCATTATTAAGTCATTTACTAGTCTACATTTGATTTTTTTGTTTTTATTTTGTTCTGTAAGAGGAGTAATTTTTATTTTTATTTGTTTTTTTTATGTTGGTTTTTGATTTATATAATTTAGGTGGTCGGGGAGCAGATATTTCTAGAAAATGATGCTGTCTCTTCTAATATTGGTCAACATAATAATTATTTTTCAAAATGATGTGTATCTGTTGGAATACAAGCTGCTGATCACAAATGACATCTATTTTGTTGTATTACATACAGTTTTAATAAAAAATATGTAGATTTCTGTACTTGTAGGGTAGAGTAGGTTAGTTGGTTTTGGTCCCTATCAAAATACTACACCAAAAGAAAAGGAGGGTGTATCAACCAACATATCAACCAGCTTCCAGCTCAGGTGTGTCACTGAGTGGAGAAAATCTGAAATGTATGAACCTTGGGCAATGTTTAGGGTTATGCTTCCTCTGAAGCATCACCAAGCAAGCCTGGCTTTCTGGTTTCTTGGGAACGGCTGGAGGATGGCTATGTGGAGCTAAGCTAGGTTTTTTTCACACTACTACTACTGTGGCTATTGGGGCCAAAACATAACACACTTTGCACAAGTCAGAGCAGGAGAAGCACAGAGAGACAAAGATGCCATTGCTAAAATATGGGCTAAATGCTAAGCTAGTGACCTAAGAAAACAATTTGAATTTAAAAATTTGGGTTTTATAAACAACTTTATAAATCAGTCGCTGTTTGGTAAAGTCTGGTATTTAAGTGAGCTGAGAGTTAAGAGTTAATCTGTATAGAACACAACACAACAAGTAGCAAAACAAGTCAGTATCAGTAACAGGAAGTGGCAAAATATGGTTACTGATGAGCAGCAAGGATATAGGAGCTTTATCCATCTGCAATATGAAGTGGCATCCTATCAGTTTTGCAACGTTAGGAAGAATCTGAGCAGAGAGTACAGCCCTTGCACACTAATCTTTTTTTTAATCAGCATTCAGATAATCAGTAAACACAAGTGATATGGTTCCACTGGCAGCCATAAATCCTCATGCCATAACACCTCCTCCTCCATACTTTTTTCTTTCCCATTATTCTGGTACAAGTTAAGCTTGGTTTCATCAGTTCAAAGTATCTTATTTCAAAACTGGTCCATGTTTAATGTGTTATCTGGCAAAGTCTAATCTGGCCTTTCTGTACCTTGTTGTGAAGCCTCTGTATTTATATTCATAAAGCGTCTCTTGACTGTAGACTTTGACAATGACGCACCTAGATGTTGTAAAAGACTACTTCTTCTTCATCATGGATAGTACTCTGTGGTCGTCCACTTTAGTTGTATTCCAGGCCTTTTGTTGATGTTCAGAACTGTTGAGTTGGCCACATGCAATGTCAAAGTCAAAGTCAAAGTCAAAGTCAACTTTATTGTGTTTGCTCTCTCATTTTTTAGCCTCCCACCTGATAGATACCTCTTTGGACTTGATATTGAGAGTTCAGTAAACAGCTACCAATTGCATATGGAACACTCAAAATAACCTGTAGGTATTTTATGTGGATTAGTCATGGAGTAATGGGGCAACTGGCCACACCTGGCCATGCTTCTCAGCCATATTTTCCATTATTTATGATATCATAAATAATTTTTGATAATAATTTTTTTCCAATAGCAACTGGACTTGTTTCCTCAAGATGGTGATTGGTGATCACCTGTGGGTTGTCCTTCCCCCAGGCTTTCAAGTATGTTATTGTGACCACCTGAGCCAGGGTGTGAACGACTGTGATATTTCCTGGGTACAGTTGAAAGAACTGCATTGTAAGTGGGTGATAGATTATGTCTAAGGCCACCTCCTCTGTTTAAC
>JAUBNQ010000012.1:29661166-29674801 GCA_032353495.1 Ctenopoma kingsleyae
AAATGTATTATTCATGGCGTCCCGGTCCGGCACCGGCTTCAGGTGAAGCGGTGGCCGCCATTACAGAGGATCCACGGCAAGGCCCGGACCGGACTTCTGTTGTCTTTATTTCCCCCCCCTAAACACCTGGACCGAACTGAACAACTGACGTTGTGTAAAACCCGGCCTGTATTTTTCGTTGTGCTGAACTGGATTTCTTTTCTTTGGCCACCAGCTTTGGTTTCAAAACATTTGAAGAAATTTGTGTACTGTTATTTTGGTTGTGCTAAATTTTCATTTTATTTCTTTTCTTTTTGAATTGTGATTGTTTTGTGTTTTTTTGTGGTTGGTTGACCATCACAGAACACATAAATAATTGTCTTTCTCAGACTTGGGTCTGACTGGCAGGGGGTCAATCCTGCTACAAGTACAAGTACATGAATTCATTGTTTTTCTGAGAGGCTTAGATTTGGTTACACTGCCAATTAAACTGATAATTTTGAAAATGGAAATACATTTATTATAAAACTGTGTAAATGTATGTAAATCCTACTGTAAAAAATGTCTGAAGGGACCATCTCTGGATCATATGATTTTTGACACATTATTTAATTAATATATTTATTTCCAGTTTTATTTTAAAAATTATCATAATATCTATGTATATTTTGTGATTTACTTATTAAACACTCAGAGAATTCCCCCAACCCCCCCACCACCCCGTGACCCACCCGTGCAGTGAGTGCCCACCCGCTGATTTCCCCCATGGAGCGTGTGCACCACACCACAACCTGTGTCGTGACGTAAATACGACGATCTGTTCCGCTAAACCGGAAGTGGCTCTTGCCCTTCATAATAAGAGCATTATTAATTGTAAATTCTAAGATATTCACTTCTAAATGTTTTTGGGTCTGTCTTCCACCCACAAACCACACCGCCACACAGGATGAGCCCACAGGACAGACTGTGTATTCATTTCAGACATGTTATACATCAAAACGATAAGTTCGGTCATGACATGTCTCCTATTATGAATGTTTGGTAATTGGAGTTACCATGGCAATGTAAATCGCCAAAAACCACACACAAGATGCTCCACAGGACAGACTGTGGACTACTATCAGGCATGTTATACATCGAAACGAGCATCTTGTCATGACTTGTCACCTATTGTAGTTAGCTGGCATGTAGAGTTACCATGGCAACATAAATTGCCAAAAACCACACACAAGATGCCCTATACGACAGACTGTGGATCCCTACCACACGTTATACATTAAAACGATCAGTTTGGTCAGGTGTTGGCCCCTGTTATGATTGGTTGAAATTTTGAGTTACCATGGCAACGGAAATCACCAAAAACAACACAGTATGAGCTCACAGGATAGACTGCTCTGTAAATCCTGCTTTTTTACCAGCAACACGGCTTTAAGGTTCAGCGGCGCAAGGTGGCAGGCACCTTCAAAGTTTCCCCAGGAACTTTCAAGTTGGTGCCTGGCATTGAAAATGAATGGAGGCACATATTATTATCCACCGCTAAACGGGTCTCTTTATATCTTATTCTTCCGTCAACGAGAATGCGGCCCGAACGGGAGAGAGAACCCACACAAATTATACATCAAATCGACCGGTTCGGTCCCGGTATGTGTGCTATTACTTTTATAGAAAAAATATTCAGTACTTTTTAAATAATTTACGTTTTTCCATTTTTTGGTCAAAAAATGGCAGTTGGAGGAGTATTTTCATCACCTTCCCCCCCTTCATCCTCATGGTGTGTCGCCATACTTTGTCGTAGAAACGTCATTCAAACTTTAAACGAGTCTGGACACTTTCAGCTTTTTCCCTGTAAAACAGCTTCTTCATATCTTTTACAGTTTTTGAATTAGAGTAGTTTTTTTGTTATGTGAGTGTTTAAAGTCTAGAAATTTCTCCATTCATTTGAATGGACAGAATGTTGGTGGTGCTAGAGTGGTGATGTCACTCCCACACTAGGATTTTGTCCTCAGCTGTTTATCAACTTCTTTTTGCATGTTTTTTTCTCTCTTTCAGTCAATTTTCATCTTTCATAAACAAATTCTACAGAAAAACGGAGGAAAACTTGTCCCGTGTCTACAGATATGATTTTTATAGTGACAGGACATGCATTTTTTTGATGTGTGTTGCCAGATGTCGAGAGCCGGCTTCCCAAGTATTCTGTTAAATCCATTGTTTCTGAGTTTAAAAATTCTCCTCCAAACCAGAGAGGAGCTGTATTTGTAGATCGCCACCACACATTTTTTGGAATTTCATTACAAAAAGACATGTACAGAGAGGGAAACTTGTCCTGGTTCTGTCAATATGCTTCTCATAGTGACAGGATTTATAGTTTTTAAACGGCAAGGACCAACTGTCATCACTTCTTCTGTGTGAAAAACAGTAATTAGGTGCAGCTGTGTGTGTGCGTGTGTTTACAAACTGGTAGTAGTGTGTGTAAGTTACCCTGGCAACTGAAGCACCATGTTAACTCCTGCTCTCTGATTGGCTGACACTTCATCAAGATGGCTTTGAAGCTCAGCATTTTTTTTTACAGTGTGTGTCTTTTAACCCAATACATTAGTACTCCCTTCATCTGTTAAGTACCTCTGCTTTTTATTTATTTATAATCATCTTTCACACACAGACACACCTGACTTTCTTTTTTATGTGATTTTGTTTGGATTTGACACGTCACATGGTGTGACTAATGTCACTCCTGATTGGCTGAAGCTTCATCAACATGGCTCCCATGTCCAGGGGCCTTTCTTCCACACTCAAACCACACAGGATGAGCCCACAGGGTAGACTGGGGGATCCCTTAACACATAATATACATAAAAATGACCAGCTTGGTCATAACATATCCACTGTTATGGCTTTTGGCATTGGCATTTTGAGTTACCATGGCAATGGCAATCGCCAACAACCACACACAAGATGCTCCACAGGACAGACTGTGGATTCCTTTCAGACATGTTATACATCAAAATGATCAGCTCGGTCAGGTGATGGCCCCTGTTATGAATAATTGGCATTTTGAGTTACCATGGCAACGTAAAACACCAACAACCACACACAAGATGCTCCACTGGAAACATCTGGCTGAGTCACCAGATGTCTCCTATTATGAATAGCTGGCACTTTGTGGTTAGATGGCATTTTGAGTTACCATGGCAACGCAAATTGCCAAAAACCACATGAGATGCTCCATAGGACAGGCTGTGGATTCCTGTCAGACATGTTATACATAAAATGACTCGGTTTGGTAAAGCCTGCTTTCTGATTGGCAAGATGGGTTTAAGGTTCAAAATTTCCCTAGGAACTTTTTAGTTCTATCTATTGTTCTTGACTTATTCACTGTACAGCACTTTGGTCCTGTGCTGGTTGTTTTAAAGTGCTTTATAAATATAGTTGGATTGGATTGGCTAGCATGCTAACATGGTAACCATCGTATGTGCTTAATATCAGCATGGTAACATTGTCATTATGAGATTGTTAGCATGCTGATATTAGCATTAGCTTCAAATATAACTTGTAGAGCCAGTAGCATGGCTGTGTACTCTTAATGTTTCTTGTTCACTTATCTCTTGTCCAAGATATCATGTGTCCCTCTCTTGCTCTTCTCACCCTCGGAAGGTTTCAAGAGTACAAAGCCTTGGAGATCCTGGTGGGTCTGTTGACTGATCAGCCTGAAGAAGTGCTCGTAAATGTAGTGGGCGCCCTGGGAGAATTTGCCCAGATACCTGCTAACAAGGCCACCATCCGCAAGTGTAGAGGCATCAAGCCACTAGTTAACCTGCTCACTGGAACAAACCAGGCATGTCGAATCTTGTAATGTTGCATAAAGGGTCATTTCATGTTCACAACGTGTTTCTATATTGATTCATGCATGTGCTTTTATGTGTGTCATTGCCAGGCACTGCTTGTGAATGTGACAAAGGCAGTGGGTGCCTGTGCCACAGATAAGGATAACATGGTGTAAGTCTTATTTTCTTCTTGGATAATTTCAAAAAGGAAATAGCCCCATTTGAGATGTCTTAAAATACTAGACATGCTACAATGAATTATTGACTTAGCTCCAAACACATTCTTGGCCATATATTGCCATACTGAGTAGGAAACATGAACTCCAGGATCCAAACACTGTATTGTTAACTTTTTAATGGGCTTAAAGGAATCTACCTGCTTTTAATTTGTAAGTCTGAACTTAGGTTCCCCTTTCATTTTTAGCTTAATGACATATTTTAAAAGCTTTGTTTATTGTATCTGCTGTGTTAAATGATGTTGTGGTTTAATTCCCAGTGTTTTACTATATCTTTGTGGTCACTATCAAGAGTCAGGCAAATATACCTAAATCCCTATTCTGTCCAAGACTACATGAGTGGAAAAAAAGTGAACCACAGTGTAGCGCAGTCTTTGTTCTGCCTTCATTTATCCTCACCCTCAAAACTACAGAACACTGTGAAGTTTCTGTCTGTCTTTTGGTTTACCAGAGTTGTTATGGAATCCCTTCTTAATTACTGCTGGGCACAAACAACCTAATGTCTTAATTCAAATTGTTAGCTAATTGTTAATGCTATCATACAAGCTGTTTCATTAGGTTGGAGGCAAAAACCAAAGTTACAATAAAAAATGATACATGTCAAAATAAAACCACTAACTGTGGTCATCACAAGATGAGAAGTGCTTTATATTGGCTCTTCATATTCTCTGTGTTTTCTCACCGTGTGTATATTAAGGCCAGACCTTGTAATTTTGTTAGGCTTAGCTATACAGTTCTTACTTCATTGGCAGTTTTTATAAATTTTGTGTCTTATTTTGAGGCATATTTTATATAGACTGTGCAGAGTAGTTTGCTGAGCAATTAGTATATTTCACACTTGATTTTTTCTTCATCCAAACTAACACAGTCAGACCTGTTTTTATATTGGTAGTGATCAGATGGTGCTTTCGTACTTAATAAATATTATGATGGTGTATGCATGATACCACAAAGTCAGCAAAAACTTCCTGTCAATTAAGATGACTTCATTTTACCACCAAAAGCTTACTCTCAAGTACGACCTACTGTTGATCAGTGCAATGAGTCTCTCATCACTATTGTGATTCAGGTTATCCAAAAAAATTACTTTCAGGTTTTCCATTAAATACTCTTGTTTATTTTCATTCTCAGCAAGTAGGCTATATGTGGTTAATGACATTAGCACTTGCACTGATGAATCCTGTGTAGCGACAAGAGTGAACACAGATTGTTTAATATCTCCGGCGTTTGCGGTCTGCTCTAATCTATCACTGTCAACTCCAAGTCCATTGTTAATCTGGTTCATACTTGCTCCATGGGAAGAAGGAGCTGTTTTGGCAGATGATATGATGTTTTCACTTTAGACTGGAATCTGATGTTATATTCCCTTTAGACTGACTTATGTGCAAACCCAAGACAGATGGCGCAAGGGACATCCCTGATGAGTGCTCACTCGTTGCCAATCACAGATATACTGTGATTAGGGAGTGTTTAAGTAATTATGACAGCATTCAGTGTCAGCCTTGTTGGTGGAAGCACACATGGGGAACACGTTACATGTTATTTATACCAGACACGGGGCTCTGTGGTGTAATTCTTTGAGTTCTCAGACCCTGACTGCAGTTTTGACTACAGTCATGTATATGACATGAAATACAGCTCAGGCTTAAGTAAACTTCTCTCAGACTCCATGAAATATAGAGCAACCTGTCTCTGGTTCTGTTTGATTTGGAAAAATGTCCTCTTTTGGCTCTGGTTTGGGAAAAAAGCTACCAACATAAAGTGTAAGTTTGTCTCAGTTCCTATTTATAAATCTATGTATGAAACACTCCACAGATGTACTGTATGCGAGTGAACCTCTAGCCCTAGCATCACAGTTTTTTTTCACTGAGAATGATTTGAGTAAGCAGACTTGGGTTTTGGACCTGGACAGGAAAGGAAAGCAAATTGTGTTGAATAGTGCTGAAATGGATAAGTGCTTTGATCCTATGACTGTAGTTGGTTAAGCTGTCTAGTGGTCAGACTGATTCAGCCAGTCCTCTGAGGGACAAACATGATTATTGCACTCACAAACCTTTCAAGCCTGAAATGATGGATCTTTGTACATCTTTCTATTTCTCTCTATAGAATCATTGATCAGCTTGATGGAGTTCGTCTTGTGTGGTCTTTATTGAAAAACCCCAGCACAGGTGTTCAATCCAGTGCTGCATGGGCCCTTTGTCCATGCATTGAGAATGCAAAGGTACAGTATGGTAAAGATGCTTTTACTTTGTCCAAGACATAACATACATTTTTCTTTTTCCTCTGTCCTGTGTTGTGTGAGTAAAACACACTAAAGGCATGTAGATAGCCTGCTTAAATGACCGTGCTTGACTCTCAAGCTCTCTTTCCATCTTCTGCTGCTGGGAGGTTTGCAGGGACAGAGCACTGTCAGGAGGCTTACGTGAACCTTAGGAGAATATGAAGCAGACAAGCCTCCTTGGCACACTGGGACTAGTGAATGAGGAAATAGGCAGGGAGCAAGAGTAATATCCTGTGGAATTGCTTCTGATTTCCCAGCTGAATATCTTCCTCGAACATACAGTACTGTTAGTTAGGCACACAATACTTGCATAGAACACAGACAGTGTCTGTGAACCCACTTTTTTATGGAAAACACTGCATAAATGTCTTATAAAAGAACCTACAACAAGACTATGAGTATTGCTTGTATAGTTTTAGATATTGTTGTGCACAGAATAAAATGATGAGTTTGTAGGTCTTTAAACACAGATTTTATACTTCAGTTTCTGTTTACATGGTGTGGAGAATATTACTATTTTTGTGAACATTCTCCAGAGGGAGCTGTTGGAAGTTTGAAAATTGTCCTTGAGTGATTACTTGAGTCAGCATAGCTTGTGTCTAAATACTACAAATCTGAAAATACTGAGCGGACTAGACATTTGTAGCTCACTCCTCATCTCATTATTAGAACAGAGACTTGAGGCTCATTTGTTACTACTAGCATAACACACACCCAACCTTGTACCAAATTGTGAGTGGTCAAATTCTTTTGTGGATAATTTAGACATCAGGCTTTGACAACGAAGAAGAATGCCTAGAATGAAGGGGGCCTGCGGCTCAGGAGGTAGAGAAAGTTTTTCACTAATTGCAGGGTTAGTGACCTTGCATGACAGTTACCCCATTATCAGTATGTCCTGAATTTCCCCATGGGGTACTGTTATGTCATTATATCATTGTCAAAGGCCTTTAAGCTACCATTACACAGATATGCTGTCAATTAACTAATTTCACATTTTTCCCTATAAGCATCATGTCATTTTGTTAGATTAACACTTTGATCAAGGTATGTGGTAGAATCTGGTAAAGTTTAAACTGACATATTGGGCCCAGGCAGTTTTCTTAGGGGTGAAGCTTAGCTATCTGACTGGAGTTTCTCTGGCCCACATGGAGTGAGACCTGCAGGCCTACTACTGAGCACAATCAAAGTTTGACAATTTTTGTCTGAATGCCAGTGTGCCAATTTTGAGGGAAAATCATGAACAGACTTTATAAATGATTTTTTTCTCTTCTAAGGGCAATGACAAGAGTTAAACAGTGCTCTTTACACAATGAGTTGAGAAACCTGATATATCTGCTTTGGTGCAGTCGTTATTTAGATAAAAACCTCATGTGGTTTGAGTTAGCAGGTCCATAGTGGATTTATAAAAGAGTCGTGCTATAAAGGCATTAGCTGGATGCTCCATACACTGCTGTTGCCCCTAAACATACACAGAAAGACAGTGTTCTATGGCCACAGGTCAACAACTTAATCCCATTTAGTGAGACACAAGTACTGTCAAAACTTAGTAGCAAATCGTTCAGTTATTTTTGTTTTACTATGAAAGAAATGGGACCCTACCAGTTGAAGTAATGGAGCATGTCATTAATTTGCCCGGAATGATTTGTTTTTCCTTAGAGTCATGTATGTTATAGAAGCCTAACATATGCTTCTATAACATACTGCTTCAGAGAAGGGTGTCATGGCAGGCCATTTTAAGCTTGGCTTGCTCTCCTCAGCTTGAGGTCATGCACAGCAGATAATGTGTTTTCTCTTTCATTTCATCCTGGGTAGGAGGAGAGGAGAGGGAGGATAGAGCAAGAGGCCTTTTCGTGTGCAGCCTCATAATGCTGCGGTTTTCAGATCTGGCGGCCTTTCCAAACCATGAAAGAGATTCTGACTAGTCTGTCGCAGCTGGTGGCTTGAGAGAGCTTCCTCTGTCACAGGGACTCCTGGCCAGCTATCATCAGTATTCTTGAGTAGGGCTTCCTGTTTGTCGGGGTGTCAGCTCCTGGCTGTAGCCCGCCTCCCTGTCCTGCATTGGACACATGGCTCATCCCCTGGCATGGCATCACAGGGTCCATAGACCGCACCCTGGCATGAGCTCTCTGTAGTAGAGGACAATGCAATAATACATCCAGCTCCTCCAAAGTAGCTACAATAGTCAGTACTAAATTTGATGAAATCACATAATTTATTAAAGAACAACCAACTAACAAACTAACTGCACATAATACATTTTGTTATACATGTGGCATACATCACCTGTTGATTGATATTGAAATATAATCAAACAAAGCATGCTTTGTTATTTACATTCCATATTTGATAAATCAGTCAATCAATAACAACTTTATTTACCCCAAGGGGACATTTGCAAATGCATTGCAGTACAGTAACTCAAGACACAGACAAAAGACTACAGTCAACACAGTACAGAAAGGAGAAACACTCACACTTCCATTAACATATAACATAGCAGAAGGTAGAAAAGAAAGTTTGTATCTGTTGGTTCTGGCTAGTGCCTGCCTAAAGAGAGAGTCGGGAGCAAAACATGGGACATTGAATGCAGGACATTGGAACTGTCAGACAAGATGGACTGTCTTTTGTTCAGTAGCTACTTGTTATGGAGGTCAGATAAGCTGCTTAACTAACTAACTAACTTTAATCGTTTTAACAGTTCAATAAACTTTTTAACACCGAAGGAGCCAAACCTTCAGAAAAATGAAAATGTGAGGACACTTTCAATGAAAGCTCTAGTGAAAAATGTTATCAAAGTTCTGTCCTGAAACTTTTTTCATGCACAAGATGTTTGTATTTTGCACAACTGACAATTTGTGGTCAATTATGGTGCCCAGGTATTTAAACGAATCAATGTTTTTACAGCTTGCTACCAGTTGTAGCCTGCATCCTCTTCTTGTCCTAATAGTATACTGTTAGGGGACATTTTTGTTCTATTTTCACAGCACTAAACATTACAGGCTGAGCCCCTTTGATGTAATCTTCTGTGGCTAGCAATACGATGAGTTGTGATTTTAAACAGTGACCTGATGTGCCAATTCATTCTAAACACAGTGTCTGTGCCACTTCTTCCGCTGTGGTTCCTTCAGTACTCCCCACCAGCCCCTTGGTTTGGTGGGCATAAGTGGCTCAGAGTCCTGTGGTGCCAGCTGTTGCCATGAATTCAAGTCATGAAGTGTTAAATCTACAGTGTGTGTCTGCCTGGAGCAAATTATATGTTTCGCCTTTATGACATACTAGAGTGAGAAGAATAGCTGACAAAGATGTCAAATTTATTGCTACAAAACACAGTTGTATTGTAGAAGAAAGTATTTTTAGTTTTGAAAGGCTACATAGACTAAAGATAGTTCTAGTGGTTACTTTGCACCAATGGAACTATAATTGTTGCCTGGACTAACTATACAGGAAAAAAACTTTCTGTATACTTATTTTAGTGTACTTTGTTTTGCTTTGCTTAAATGCCCCTTTCTGTCTAGTTTTTCTTCATTATTATACAGCCTCCCCATCTATCATCTTGTTAATTTTCACAGAGCACAAGCTAATAAGAAACTCTTTTTTAATATAGGATGCAGGGGAAATGGTACGCTCTCTCGTCGGTGGATTGGAACTAATTGTTAATTTGCTGAAGTCAGCAAACAACGGGGTTCTTGCAAGTATATGTGCCGCCATCTCTAAAATAGCCAAAGACAAAGAGAATCTGGCAGTCCTCACTGATCATGGGGTTGTTCCATTGCTGGCCAAGCTGACTAACATAGTAAGTTCATCTCACGTCTGGAGACAAACAGGGTTTTGTTAATTAATGTCAGTAATGTCAATATTCAAATGACTGTCTGTACTACGGATTTTAGTTAACATTTTCCTACTCAATGCAGCATAAATCCAGCTAAAAATAACATCAGTAACCATTGCTCTTGCAGACTTTGTTGTTTTGTGGAAACAGGTCTCTCTGTAAAATAGTATCTTGTTATCTTTTCTACAGAGTGATGACAGACTACGTCAGCACCTGGCTGAAGCCATTGGCCACTGCTGCATGTGGGGCAGCAACAGATTGTCCTTTGGTGATGCTGGGGCTGTGGCCCCCCTAGTACGCTACCTGAAATCAAAAGACATTGCAGTCCACCAGAGTACAGCCATGGCCCTGTTCCAACTGTCCAAGGAACCTAATAATTGTATCACAATGCATGAAAGAGGAGTGGTCAAGGTCAGTTTTAGTACCCCATAGGTGAAGTTCTAACTCCTCACAACATTTTCTTTGTAGATAATTTACGAAGTAGGATACGGTAAGTCAAGACTTCAGTTGTAGAGGGTTGGGTAGTGTTCAGGAAAAGCTAGCTAAATGTTCAAACGCAAAGCAACAGACCTGTGCTCCATATAGTCCCTCAATGTGTCACACACACAATGAGTAAACACCGGGATAAGGGAGAGATGACCAGAGTGTAAGGGTGCACATCAACTGAAGGAAGCTTTTGTTCACCCTGCATGTAAACAATGGTTACATTCATGTTCTTAAGTTGCAAACTGATTTGTTCAGTTCATTCTTCACTAAGAAATTGAGCATGTTCAGGGAACTGCAATCTTTTAAGTGCAGTCATGTACAACATTGGGGTTGTGGTGTATGATATGTCTGATGGCAGGGGGCACAAATGAGCGCCTGAAGTGCCCTGGCATGCTCATTGGTGGATAATATGTTGTCTGTATAGACAACATAGGATGGCACTAATGTTGTCCACCACCACCCTCTCTGCCACAACCTCCAGACTGTCTATTTCCAGTCCAAAAACAGATCCCCTTCCAGACAGATACCTTCCTGACCAGCTTCTTTTGTCTGTTGGCATCTCAAAAGAACAGTTTACATCCTCAGCAGCCTGTTGCGCATGTTAAAGGAGCACAACTTCCTGAGGAAGAACAACTTTCTGGAAGAGAGCATCTGTATTGCTTAACCCTGAGGTACACGTATGAGTCTTACTATTGCCTCTTGGTGAGATAGTCTGTTATTTGACCTACAGTGTCTGTGTGTACATGCATATTCAGGACTGGAGACCTCCATGCATCTCCTTAACACAGGCACTGTATATGACATTGTTGATGGCATCCTCCACTCCTACCTCTGTCCAGGATTCAAGATTCAAAATAATTTATTAACCTCAGAGGTTAATAATATTTTGCCTGTTACAGCTGCTCAGGTTCAAAAAACTCAATATGAGCAAAAAGATCTAAGATGGATGAACTAGGTCTGTACTTGTCAGTTCACATCCAGAACAGGGTCAGCCCTCCTGATTTTGTCCACCACCTTAATGTTGCGTGATGCAAACCAATTTTATAACTATAATGTAAACAAGAAACCTTAACCATAATCA
Organism: Ctenopoma kingsleyae; assembly: GCA_032353495.1. NCBI lineage: Eukaryota > Metazoa > Chordata > Actinopteri > Anabantiformes > Anabantidae > Ctenopoma > Ctenopoma kingsleyae. The sequence continues at coordinate 29,672,880 of JAUBNQ010000012.1, forward strand.
GTGGAATTAGATAAACATGATTTCCCTAGGTAAATTTCTCCCAGTGAGTGACATTTATCTGCACTGTATGCAACAGGTTTAGTTTAAGTATGACATACTCATGTGTATGACAAAAGACTGCAGACGGGGCAGTAGATTGACTGGATGCAAGGATACAGGGCCTGCCAGAAAGCTTTCTGATAATTAAACATGACTAAATATAAATATGACTGGTATACGTGAATATGTAGGTGAGAATGGTACACAGTATGGTTGGTATAAACTTTGTGCATGTATACATGCACTCTGTGCATTTCAGACAGGTACTCCTGCAGGTACTCTGGCTTCCTCCCACAGTCCAAACACATTTATGTTAGGTTAATTGGTGACTCTAAATTGTCTGTAGGTGTAAATGCGAGTGTGAATGGTTGTTTGTCTCTATATGTAAGCCCTTTAGTATATTGGTGACCTGTCCAGGGTGTACCCTGCCTCTTGCCCAAAGACAGCTGGGCTAAAGTATTCCCATGACCCTTTTGAGGACAAGCAGTTAAGAGGATGGATGGATGGTTTGTGACCCCGCTAAAGTGTATGAGCTGGGATGTCCACCAGCAGAGCACCAGCTCTATGTAAAAATTCAAGCAACTCACCAGAAAGGTCTGTGATCCCTAGATCAAAATATAGATCTGGCCCAAATGCATCAGAGCTTTGAGACTCATAGGTAATTACACTGAGGAAGACATGCTTTGGTTCGTCACCATTCTTTTTAAATAATGTGTAAAAAACACTGAGGAAACTTTAAAAAGCTCTGACTGTTTTCAGAGTATTTTGGCATTTTTGGGAGAACATTGCTAGGTTATTCTCTGATTGGATCATGTTTCACATAGATTGACTTTTACATGAGAAATCTTTTTGTGGCCACAGTGACTTTACAGCCCACCCCACTTCCCCACCCAACTACCCTCAATCCTCCCCCCAAATAACAACTGCAGTATAAATCATGAATTGGCCATGTCACTTTAGCGAGATATTTTTTTTCCCATGTTCATTAAATGTTTTACTTTAGCTTGATCTGCTGTTACGGTGCATGTGGTTCAACACCAGCCATAATTGGTAGCTGGACTGAACATTGGGTGTTCCAAAAGAGTTATGTCCAATTTGCAAAAGTCGTTAAGCTGAGTGCTTTTGTACTTTGAGCCATGACAAAAACTGCACAACACACTTCATTGTGTGTGTGTGTGTGTGTGTGTGTGTGTGTGTGTGTGTGTGTGTGTGTGTGTGTGTGTGTGGGTGTCTCCTTTTGTGTGCGTGCAAATGCAAGACATGCCACCCTTTTTAATCTGTCTCTGTGTTTGCTCTTATTAATGTACCAGTTAAGAGTTGCAACACTACTCCGTAATGTATTTTTGGACTTTTAAAGAGCTTATTTATGAGAGGCCACATAACTGCAGTAGCATTGCATTTGTTCCTAATCTCAGACATGGAAACACAACACAGGCACCCTCATTGTTCAGTTTGGCCAGTTTGTTCAGTCTCAGCCAGTCTGGATGAAGTGGCTGTTTCTTACCTGCTTGATACTGGAGGAAACAACATAGAGTGTGGGAGTTTGTCAGTTTCCACCATTCCGTGTGCACTGTAAGGCTCTGCTTCATGATATACAGGCAGCTGCCAAGGACAATGTCTTTAAATAATGTAATAGTTGTGAATGGGTTGTAGATACAGGACCCTGGGTCTAATTTACAGCCCTCTGTAAAATTCTGGACTCCTGCTTGTGCTATTGCAAACATATTTCTGTAATAGTAAAACTACTTTTGTAGTAGTTTTTCTGTGCATGTGCAAAGCTCCCAAAACTTGGTCACCCATGCGTAGTACAGGTGCTGGTCATAAAATTAGAATATCATGAAAAAGTTGATTTATTTCAGTAATTCCATTCAAAAAGTGAAACT
>JAUBNQ010000012.1:29674901-29687718 GCA_032353495.1 Ctenopoma kingsleyae
AAGTTTCACTTTTTGAATGGAATTACTGAAATAAATCAACTTTTTCATGATATTCTAATTTTATGACCAGCACCTGTGTATGATTTCGAACGAGTAAAGATTTCTCTTGGTTGGTTTAGAGTGCACTTAATGGTGTATGGCCTAGTTCCTTAAGATTCACAGGGGAAATTAAGTATTGAAAAAGTATTTTATGAAAGTATTTTACACTATAAAATACATCAGTAACTTCTCATGTGGTGTTTTTATTCTGTCTCAAGCAAAATATTCAAATATTTTCCATTCACATATTTAGTTTCAATACTGAGTATTCAAATCTAAAACAATCTACTTAACTTCATGTTGTTGATAAAACGTTGTTTTGTCTTTTCGTTTTGTTAGTTACATTTTTTTTGGAATGTTTCATGATGTCAGACCTTGTTCAAGAAAAGGGATTCAGATACTTGGTCTCACTGGAAATACATACCTGGGCACAGAGAAATAAGAATTTTAGCCTCATAGATGAATCACCCTCATCGTTTGATTTGACATCCAGTCTTGGTATCTCACAGTTTTACACGGATGTGCTTAATTTTGTGTCATGTATAGAATCAACATGCCTTCCCCCTGTGCTTTGCTTTGCTTCCAAAGTACTGGGGATTGTTTACAGAAACCATAAATCCTTGTAGACAGCTTCAGCCAGCTTATAGAGACTCTTTAATAAGAATAGCTTTGTGAAGAAAATTGATGAAAATTACAAAATGTGAATGGTAATTATTGATAATTTTCCACTGAAGGTATTCCAGAATCTAGCTTTTGCCAGGTCCTGGTATGTATGCAGGCATTTACTAATCCAAATGAGAAAAACTTTGCACTTTTGTTTCCATGAACACACTTCTACTTCAGTGTGGCTAGTGTTTTAATTTTTTCTCACTTACAAGCTCAGACACAGCAGTCAAAGTGTGTAGTGAGATTATGGCGCACAAAAATGACACTTGTAAGGCAGGGAACAAAAATCGAGCATGTCACCATAGGTTTAGTTGGTTTGTGTATAACATTACCTTAGGTTGTGAGTGTGGTGAGGATATGATACAACCTGTGTGTGCTGCCTGATCAGTTATGACTACAATATTGCTGAGATCCATTGATTGTAATGTTTTAGAACCTTTGGCATAAGTGTCCCTCCATCACTCCAGGACCAGAAATGCTGAGCCATGTTTCTCAGATTGAACAGGCATAGGATTCAGACTGAAATTTTCCCCTTAAAGTGACTGATTTGAAAGCTGTCCTGCCTCCTTTTCCTCTTCCTCTTTAGAGACAGAACAAGCAGCTTGTCTCTCACTCGAGGCTCCAGGGAATGCTGTTTACCTTGACTTCCCTGACCAACTTCCACTCGGCCTAGCTAAACACTGCTGTCTGTCTCTGCTGTTTGCCTTCACAGTGGAGTGTAAACACCACGACCCCTCCATGTACGATATGATGTGTGTACACATGCAACAATATGTGCAGCCCTCTTAAGCATGCCTACTTTTCCTCTTTTCCCTACAGCATGTCCCCAGCTCCCTTCTTGGAGGTCTATACCCACTGGAGCAATACAAATGCTCACAGTTCAGTTTTCAAATGTGAGGCAAGTGTTCATCTTACTGCAGTTTGGCAATATTTAACAAGTGGCATATTATATTCTTAGGGGTGGGAGGGAAAGCAAAAGCTAGAAAAAAGGCTGCAAAGAGAGACACGCTTATCATAGCCTGGCTGTGTACTTCAGGAGACCTTATTTGGCGACGTCTGAATATCATGCTATGAGGTTGGCAAAAACGCTGCGGCTGGCACTTCTCAGGCATCCTCTCTTTTCACAAAAGAGACTTGTTTAGTGAGCTGCATGTTTTCTGGAGCCTGTGGATGTGAGTTTGCTTTTGGAGCTGTTTTGGATGCTATTTAAAACTCATAACCCCAGGGGCAAATGTTTCACATATACTTCTTCACATTGGTGCATGGAGAAGAGCTGATCATGGAATGCTGCATGCATTTGAATTTCCCACAATATAATGTGAACATAATAAGGAAGGATTTTCTTTTCTAAGTTTGTAGTGGATTCAGGTTCACAGTACTTTTGTGGTCATGCACAAGTTGGCTCACCTTGTGTGTTTTCTTTTCACTGTTTATCTTTGCCCTGAAAATCTTGGGATTGTCTGCTCCCTGGCTGTTAGGCTCTGTGCTATCTATACAACAGTGTGGAGCAGCGTTTTAAGTAACATGGAGAGAGGTCAGGGTCAACCTCTGATCTACTTCCACATGCTTTATGGTAAGAACACAATGATATCCGAGGGAAACAGACTCAGGTTTGCCTTGAGTTCTGATCAGCTGGATAGAAATGAGCTGGATGCACAAAATATTATTGAAAATTATCTCTCAATTTGACTGTGATATCTTATTTGTGTGAAAGAAACAAAGGAAACCTATCACTTCCTATGTTGATATGTGGAGAGGTTTTCAGGATTTCTACTGTGTTTGGTTCTAGGTTTTAAAGAAGCTTAGTTCTTAAATCATTTCCTTTGACATTGTGTTGCTCCAAAAAAATCAAGAAAGATGTGAAATTACTGTGGTAAAACCTGTGAAACTGTCCAGATGGTGTTAAGGTACTATTTGTAAGCCTACTGCAGCATGATTTTGTTATATAGACCTTTTCCATAATCCTTTTCATTCAGGGACTTGATATATGGACCTTAAAAGTGCCACAGACATCACAGTATTTACTCTGTTTATGAAGACTTCATTGTGTTGAACACTGAGTCCGTAGGTACTTAGTTGAAGGATGTAATGTTGCTTTTGCTTCATAATGAATGTAAACAAGACTATCAGAAATAATTGTGTGGCCTAGGAAACCTCACTGGCACAATGTTGTGATTTTGCCACATGACACACATTGAACAAATTTAGATTCATCCATTGCACCAGAGTTACATTTACTTTTGTTTTGATTCAGCCCCACAGCCGCCCACAAACATAACATAGTGATTTTGCTGCAGATAATATGGGGAAAAAAAAGATCACCCCTAAAACAGATGCCACTCAGTGGTATTTCATATGTTCAATTTTCCATAATACACCGATCTTTGAATGCACAAAAATCTTTTAAAAGTTCAATTTTATGTAACCAAAACATAAAAGCCAGAGATCTCTGGAGAGCAGAAAACCTTGTTCTACTATAAAATCTAACAAGATCCATTCCACAAGCCACAAATAGTCAGATATAATATGACCTTTGGATTTTAAGGTTTTTAATGTTGAGTCTGCCCTGCACGACTTTCATCTGAACAAACTTAGTGAAACGTGTGCTTGCAGCTGAGGCATGCACACACACACACACACACACACACACACACACACACACACACACACACACACACACGAATACACACAAATACACACATGCCCACACACAGAAAGACACGTGTCAGTTCAACTTCAAACTGTCACCATACAGCAAGTGCAGATCTTTGCAACCCTCACCAGTGCTACACTGTACACTGACTACTGCTGACATGGTTCCTTTTCCAGCAGCCTATTGGTACTGTATGTTTTTCCAAAGCTGTTGGAAATTAGTGATTCTGAATCTGTTCTGCAGCCACCGGTAACATCTGTCTTATTTTCCTGCAGCCCCTCATCCATATGATGAGCTCTGATGATGAGATGCTCCAAGAAGCTGCTGCTGGCTGCGTGCGCAACATCCGACTTCTGGCCATGGCCAATAGGAATGCGAGATTATTTAAGTGACAATCAATGATCACAGAACCCCTAGAAGTCTAATAGGGACTGTAGAAAAAATACTTGGGAGTTTGAACCTTCTTTTTGACTTGGAGAACATTTTAGAGGTTTAGACATAGACTTAGAGATCACCTAGGATTATTGATATTTGCTTAAAACTCTCTTCCACCTAACATCTCAATTAAACTGTGATTTCAGGTATAATGTGCAAAGTAGCACACAGTTTTACGTAGCTTAGAGCACAGAGTTGGAGCAGCAACAATCCATTATATTATTTGTTGTGGGTAATTTGATTGTTCTATTGTTCAGCAAGGGCCCCTTGTCTTGTTCTACAATAACAGAGTGTTTCAGATGTAAAGTAGTTTTAAATCAATGTATTAGAAAAGTGTTACAAAGAACACCACAAGTGTTTCAAATATGTTGTGTTCTCTGAAAGTAAATAACATTAAAAAAAATAAAACTTCATCTGAATGAATTTGAATGAAATTTTAATTTGTGTTTTTATTTGCTTCTTGCTTGATTTTAGTAGAACTTGTTTACAAAAGTCACTTTATTAGATGTTTGTTTGGGAAAGCTTCTTCTTTCTCTTCAATCTCGATAATAGTGATGATAAAAACAAATGTGTTGTTTTCACGTTTGTTCCTTTGCACCCATGCTTCTTGAAGTGCTTCAGAGCGAAGCACTTCAAATTCTTAATCTGTTTGGGTTGTTCAGCTGTATACATATGCTTACTTACATACTTAACACATCCAAACTCAGAAAACATGCAACCTGCAATAGGTTATTTAGGTAAACAGAATAATGTTTTGTTGGTTAACAGTAACTAGTTTAGAACACAGGGAGTCTGCACAGGTGTTCTGTATAAGTATCATAAAATAATATGAACACATACATTTAAGCACTGTCATAAGTGGGTAAAAATGACTAACAGTAGTGTGTCCAGTATTTACCTCACCTGTTATGTTCAAGAATCAGTTTAAATCCTGATTTTCCATGAATCATAATTTATTTAGTCATTTCAGATTTTGTAGGGGGAATTATTATAAATCATAAAAACAGATTTTATGAACAAGCTCATTATTTTGAGTCATGAGTTTTATTTCTCAAATTAGTGACTTTAAACAGCACATATTTAGACACTGCAGTGATAATGGTGCGTAACTAGATAACTAGTTATTAACTAACTAGATGACTAGTTAGTTGGGTGGGAGGGTGTCCAAAGTGTTGAAAACTCCCAAATATAATTTGTCATTGATTTCTTGGGATTTATTATTTTCTTTTGTGGATAGTGGCAACAGGCAAATACATTTATTGAACCAGAACAGATCTTGCTGAAATTAAATTATTATTTCTATTATCATAATTTGGCAAAAACAATGTTCTTTGAGCTTAGAATGTCCCATTGTTTGCTAATATACTTAATCTTAGAAAATGTAACCTTAGAAAACCACCATCAGTGAAGATGGTTTGTTGCTGCATCCTCAAATGCAAGTTAAAACTCTACCTGCAATATGTTATTTAGGTAAACATAATAACTTATTGTTGGTTAACAGTAACTAGTTTAGAACACAGGCAGTCTGTCAGTCATAAGTGGGTAAAAAATGACTATAACAGTAGTGTGTCCAGTTTTTACCACACATATTATGTTCAAGAATCAGTTTAAATCCTGATTTTCCATGAATCATAGGTAATTTAGAGTCATTTCAGATTTTGTAGGGGAAATTATTATAAATCATAAAAACAGATTTTATAAACAAGCTCATTATTTTGAATCATGAGTATTATTTCTCAAATTAGTGACTTTAAACAGCACATATTTAGACACTGCAGTGATAATGGTGTGTGAGTTACGGCTGATCTTAGCTCTTATAATCCTTTGTCTTCTCTTATAAACAAGTCATTTCAGGCTCATCAGTTTTTTGAACAGCACATCTCAGTAAAAGACTGATGACCTCCACTGTCCTTTAACATGTCATAACTAGGAGCTAAAGGAAGACACTGTCAAATAAATGAATGAATAATTAATTCCAAGTAACAATATTTATGGCCTTCAAACATGCCTGATGTCCAAACTGATTCATGTTTAGAAGAAAAGCATTTAGTCTCTTAAACAAGAGGAGGTGGGTGCCTAGGGCTTCCCCTTATTCTTCTCATGCTTTTATATTTGGCTTTCTAAATTCTGTCAATATTACTTCATTTACCATTTAGCACACCTTCTAGAAATTAAAGGTATTGTTCAAAGTTTGGGAAATAATGAGATGAATAAAAGCGAAACACATTCTGACCATGACTTTGTTTTATGTCTTCAGTGCCTCCCTATCCTTACTGAACCTGATATTGAACCTTGCAGGCCACAGGGAGGAGGCTGAGAGGAAGTAGTAAGTTGGTTACAGGAGCTGGCCCTCAGGCCGATTGGTCATAAAGCCACCATTGAGTCTATTAGTTGAGCCACGAACTCTCTGAGAAAAGAAACTTCAACTTTCTTTGGTTTGCCATCCGACACAGGGACATTATTCATGGGAAATTAGAGGTTATGCCTCTACGCCTCGGCAGAGGCAGCAATTACATCCAGCTCTGGTCACCATTCAAGATCCCATGCTTCTCATCACTTCATGGAAGGACTGGAAATAGTGGAGGTATATCCCAATGTTGTTTAGAGGGAGAATGTGGGCACACCCCTGTATGTCAACTGGTTTTACCACTGGCCTGACCTTCACCCTGACTTAAGCAGACATTTCTCATAGGTCAGACTGATGGATGCAATCACACTTGAGGACTTCATTAGACATTACACAAGACATTTATGCAGAAATATCATTTCTACAGTAATGTAAGACAGTGTACAGAGAAATATATCACTTATTTTTATGGTCTGGGAGTTCTTCAGAGAGTGAGTTGTGTATTGTAATATTAGCTCAGTTGTTTTAAAATGGAACTGCTCTTTTGAAGCTCTTTTAAAGATTCCACATCTCTCCAGGCCTTCTGCAGCAATGTTTCATAAAAGAAACTAATGAACAGTAAAAGTTCTTTCCAAATATTAGAAGTGGCTTTCTGTCCCCTTCAATGTCTAAAGAATATTTTAATAGAAAATCACTGCACAGTAGCATGGTCTGCTTGCGATGCTGCCATTAAAAATGTGTGTACACAGCAGCCTCTTAGAACTCCATCCAAACAGAGAGTAGCACTCTGTGGCAGGCCAGGACTGGGGAGTGAACATGACATCTGTTCTCAATCTGTAAATTAACTTTTAAATCATTACAGCTCGCTCACAGCACCGGGTCTAATGGGAGTCTCACCTGTCTCTGAAGCTGTTTCCTTCCTTCAAGGAGTCATATGTTCTCACTATTGTAAGTGCTGTCCTATAATTAACTCATTTTCACAATGGTTTCTTCAGCACAGTAATAGAGGCTTTTGTAGCACCAATGACTCCTGACTATTCCCCTGAATAAAGTGTAAATATCAAGCTGGCGGGACAAAAAGTAAACAGAGAACTGAGAAACTACCAGATCATCAAGATTTGAAGTGAAATGTCTTTATAAAGTTCTCAATATATTAGCAATAACTTCACTGGTCATGACAGCTGTGGCTGCTGGTCATGTAAATATGCTAATTACAAGGATGAAGTTTTTCAAAGGAAGCTTTACATGTCAGTAGTATCGTTAGATCACATATAACGACAAACTTTTGTGCCTGCTGAACGGTCTTACAAGGCCACTTAAGGCTCTGGTCTTAGTTCAGATTATAGAATATGACATTTTCAAAACACAAAGGAGGCACACAATTATCAGTGGTGTAATGGACTGCAATTGATATGTGATCAGTTCAGATCATCCAGTTCAGATCATAGAGATTAAAATTAAAAACAGAGCTATAAGTTTACTTTGACATTACATTTAAACTGTCTTTATTAGAAGAAGTAGTGTGATGTTAAAGTGATGGTATGCAGATGATAAAGTATCCTCCACGGTTTGGCACACATGTGAACAGCAGATTAATTGCCAAGTTTAACAATTATAATGTGAGAAACCGTTTTATTGCCACTGTTTAAAATACACCTAAGGAGTCCCTACATTTCAAGCAAAGGTGCAGTGAAAAGATACAAAGTACATTGTTTCCCACTCTTAGACTTTACTTGGGCAGTAACTCATCTGAGAGAACAATGCCATCCACAATCAACTAACTAGATGACTAGTTAGTTGGGTGGGAGGGTATCCAAAGTGTTGAAAACTCCCAAATATAATTTATCATTGATTTCTTGGGATTTATTATTTTCTTTTGTGGATAGTGGCAACAGGCAAATACATTGATTGAACCAGAACAGATCTTGCTGAAATTAAATTATTATTTCTATTATCATAATTTGGCAAAAACAATGTTCTTTGAGCTTAGAATGTCCCATTGTTTGCTAATATACTTAATCTTAGAAAATGTAACCTTAGAAAACCACCATCAGTGAAGATGGTTTGTTGCTGCATCCTCAAATGCAAGTTAAAACTCTACCTGCAATATGTTATTTAGGTAAACATAATAACTTATTGTTGGTTAACAGTAACTAGTTTAGAACACAGGCAGTCTGTCAGTCATAAGTGGGTAAAAAATGACTATAACAGTAGTGTGTCCAGTTTTTACCACACATATTATGTTCAAGAATCAGTTTAAATCCTGATTTTCCATGAATCATAGGTAATTTAGAGTCATTTCAGATTTTGTAGGGGAAATTATTATAAATCATAAAAACAGATTTTATAAACAAGCTCATTATTTTGAATCATGAGTATTATTTCTCAAATTAGTGACTTTAAACAGCACATATTTAGACACTGCAGTGATAATGGTGTGTGAGTTACGGCTGATCTTAGCTCTTATAATCCTTTGTCTTCTCTTATAAACAAGTCATTTCAGGCTCATCAGTTTTTTGAACAGCACATCTCAGTAAAAGACTGATGACCTCCACTGTCCTTTAACATGTCATAACTAGGAGCTAAAGGAAGACACTGTCAAATAAATGAATGAAAAAAGAAAAAAACCCACAAAACTACCATGCTAAGAAAAAAAACGAGTATAAAGTGATCCAGGAACAACACTGACTTCTCAGGTACTCGGTTAATTTGAAATAGACTGAGGAGAAGTGAAAACTGTCCTGTGGTCTGATAAGTCAAAATTTGAAATTCTTTTTCAAAATAATGGAGGCCGCTTTAAGGCAAATCCCAGTTGTGAGTGTGTGAGAGCCGGTCACAACCTGGACAGGTCACCAGTCTATAGCAGGGATGACACATAGAGAAAGACAAACATTCACACCTAACCCCCTAACCTAACTGCATGTCTTGGGAGGAAGCCAGAGTACCCAAGGAAAACCTATGCAGACACAGGGAGAACATGCAAACTCCACAGAGAAATCCTAACAGGCCTGACAGTGCTAACCACTACACCACCGTGCCACCTGACATTGAGACCTTATCTCTCAAAATACTGACATTTCTCTCACATGCCTATAAGAGGCAGAGCAGATTGGAGGAGTTAAGTTGGGTTAGTCATTCTGGCTCATCCTGAAATGTTACAGCTCTCAACATCTACGCATTTCTGATGAAACATTCTTTGCTTGTCTGTCTTGTCTGGTGTAGTGTAGTCTGGTGGGCCCGCGGTTCAGGATATGCCTGTCAACTGCATTAACAGATCATAGCTTTTGTTTTTTGTACCCTACCTTGAAATTGAGGAAATTGTGAAATCTTAGACACCACTGCTCTGATTTGATGAATCTTGGAAAGTATAACTCTACCTTTAAAAAAAATCACACTGATTGACCTCAAAAGGCAACAACATTTTTTAGCAACTACAGTTATTTTATATTACTTTCACTGATTCACTCTCTCTACAACTTTATTTGTGATTTGACAGATGATGTCCAGCACATTTCAATTTTTGGGTGACCTAAAGCCTTTCTGGAACTTTATTGCTGTTAAACCAATTTTCAGTGTGTTCAAAAGGGATTGCTGATAGCCAACAGGTAGTTATAGTCATTGCAGACAAACAATAATATCTAATAAAGATGCTAAAAATGCCAATTCCTCATACAACAGACAGTGATGAATTGGTATGCGCTCCCAGCTGCACAGCTGCGAACAATAAACCCAGCCAGGTTTCCCTCACAGGATCATGAGCCAACCTGAGAGCGTCATATGGCACAAGACCAAAAATTATATTATCCCAGAGTTTTCGTCAGAATCCTTTCACCAAGCTATCACAACTCTGAACCTGGGGGAAAGACATGAAACTGAGGGGAATAGCACCATTTCAACAAATCATCAGCAAGGCATTATAGAACATCCTATTGAAATCTGTAACAGATTGCACACTTTGACACACAAGCACAAAGTTCACAACTCCAGTAGACACTCCCTGCTTGACTTTCTTTACAGGGCGAAGAATAATATCTGTTAAAGTGGTCAATAAAGCAATGTTAAAATGTCTGGCATGGTGTAATCTCTTTTATGTAACATTCTTCTCTATTTAGGCCCCAATCGTTTTTTCCTTTTTCTGTTATGTAGTTTAATAAATGTCCTTTGCCTCCACATAATGCATAAATAACCCACTGTTCCAGTCAAGCTCACTGCTGTCTGTCAGTTTGCCTAAGCCCTCCCAAATACTTCAGAGCTTTGCAACTGTCTGCTCACAAAATCAAAATACCTGGAGACTCAAGACACAACACGATTGAAGAGTACAACTAGAAATGCAGAGGCGATGACACACAAATTTCACTTAGGTTTTCACATTATTATTTTTAATGACCACGTAAAAAACAAGTGAGTAGTTTTGGAAGGGTTTAAGTACACAAAACCCTCAGTGTGTGTGACTTAATTCAACTTGCATTACCATGGACAAAAATCAGAGAATCTAGTTCACAGTGAAAGCAAGCATGACAGATGCATCCATCTATTTCATGTACACTGCATACTGAACTGGCACATATAAATACTTATGGGACTCTTTGAAATGAAAAATTGCTATTTTTGTCCATCAGTCTACGACACTCAAAATAATCCAATGTCAAAATATGAATGGCATTTTTCAGCTGTTGTTTCTTTGTTACATACATGTATAGAGATTAAAATTAAAAACAGAGCTATAAGTTTGACATTACATTCAAACTGTCTTTATTAGAAGAAGTAGTGTGATGTTAAAGTGATGGTATGCAGATCATAAAGTATCTGATAGACAAATAATGAGTATATCAATTCCTGCGACTTATAAGAGGACAAGCAGTTAGGATAATGAATGGAAATATAACTGTACAACTATATGGATATGGATATAATGGCTGTATAAACGCCAAAAGAATGTTCAAGATTGAAGCAGCAGAAGGCAAAATATTCAGATTTCATTGCCCAGTCACATCAGCATTGAAAAATCCTCCACAAATCATTTATACTGGCACTTGAAAGTTTTTGAACCCTTGTCTGCATATATATGACATGTTCACATCACTCAACTTCTAAAACTAAAAGTAAGTAAGTTTCTTAATGCTGCTCCCTTTCAGGGTCACCACAGGGGATCACACTATTTGATATGGCAAGGGTTTTACCTCCCCATTTATCCAGGTTCAGGACCTCCAGCACTTTGGAGGGACTGGGAAGTGAACCACCAAACCTTGGGTTCTTTAGGCAGTTAGCAATTGCCAACTGCCCTACTTACTGTGCAAGTGTCCCGGCAGGGGGTTCTAAAACTAGCTGAAGGAAACCTTTAAAAAAAGTTTAAAAAAAAAGAAAAAAGAACTTATTTATTGACAAAGGAAAATCTCAGGAGTGTCAGTGTTATATCTCCTGCGTGTCTCTTCTTGTCTCTCTCTCTCTCTCTCTCTCACACACCACGCCCCTCTCACCACTTTCACTCCCTGATTGTTCCCAGCTGTCTTTCATCTCCAATTAGTCCCTCACTATTTAAGCGCTGCACTTTCTACCTGTCGCTGTCAGTTCCTGCCATCTACCTCTCCATCTCTTTCCCGTAAGTTGATTTTGGGTTTAGTTTCTCTTCTGTCCCTTCTTTCCTCCTCGTCTTTGTATCTCCTGGTGTTTAGTTCCTCCACCCATCCTCCTAGCTCCCTGTCTTTTGTGTATGTTTTAGTGTTCTGGTTTTGCCTCCTCAGGGAGTGATTTTCTGTTCTGTGTTACTTTCTTGTTTGTATGTCATTAGACTCTTTTGTTTGAACCCTCTCTTGTCCTGGTCTGCATTTGGGTCCACCATTCAATACACGTATCTGACAGAATGAACTGACCCAAATTTGGACCAAGCAACCAGGGCCTGAGAGGGATCTTAGTCAGCCATTTCCTTTCATTTCTTTTGCCACCACATGTCTTTCCCACCATTTTGCTTCCACCTAAACCCAAACCACTTACCTCCATTTTAGTTTTTTCTTTTTTCAAACCATGTTTGGCTATATGGACTATGCTCCAGAGGGCCCAGTCTCCCTAAGCCCCGCCTCAGCCCGAAACATTTGGGCCCAGTTGCAGGCCGACTCCAGACTTGACTTTTTCTCCCACTTTTTGGAGTTGGAGGGGGAATTAGAGGACGACTTGGACGATGACTGGATAAGCGCTCGAGAGTGCACGCCAGCTCCTCGGAGATCCCGCAGTCTCTCCAGTTCCCGTTTCCAGACGCGGCTGCCTCCCTCGGGCCGTCCGCCCCGGCTAGACTCTCTCGGAATAGTGCATGTAGCCTACTAAAACAAGCATGGAAACCAATGAAATGAGCAGCATTTCATGTGTGGTCCTGTAATGTTTGATTTTAGTGGTGAACAGTAAAAAGAATAAGCAAAAAAGTATATATAAATAGAATATAAAAATCTAAACTTTCAGCTAAGGTACAATATAAAACTAGACTAAGCAATTTCTGGAGAAATTGCGTGGGGGAGCATGTTTGTTGCCGAAAAGACGCCGGTCGACGTCTTTCCGGCAAGTTACTTCAAGTTGACAAAGGTGAAAAGTTGACACAAAGTTGACAAAGAGAAAAAGGTGACAAAACAGAAATGCTGACATTGACACAGTGGACAAAAATAAAACATTGACAAAAGTAGAAGTTGTCA
>JAUBNQ010000012.1:29691243-29703364 GCA_032353495.1 Ctenopoma kingsleyae
ATCAGCATGGATGTCTGAGCGACACCTCCAATTGAACTTATCCAAAACTGAGATCCTGATCTTTCCAGGCAACAACTTCCCTCAGCAAAACATCTCAGTTCAAATTGGCTCGCTACTGCTAACACTTACGGAGTCTGCAAAAAGCCTTGGAGTTTGGATAGACAACAAACTGAGTCTGAACCATCATGTTGCTGTGATCTCCAGGTCCTGCAGGTTCATTCTCTATAACATTCGTAAGGTTAGGCCTTTTCTCTCACAACAGGCTACGCAGCTCCTCGTCCAGGCATCTGGTCATCTCTAAACTCGACTATTGTAACTCTCTCCTGGCTGGAGCTTCTGCAGTCGCCATCGAACCCCTCCAGATGGTCCAAAATGCGGCAGCTGATGAGTTAGACAGGACTCTTAGTTTTTAGTAACTCAGAATTTACGGAAACCGAATGGGAATTGCTGGTATCTTCTCCTTGTAAGTTGCTTTGGATAAAAGCGTCTGCTAAGTAAAATAAGTAAAGTAAAGTAAATCAAATCAGAGATTAGAGACCTAAATAGCTGTGTTTAAATGAAAGTGTTGACAATTTATGTCAATTTGTCAGTTTATATATTTATTATGTCAGTTTATATGAATTTCACTTTTTATTTTATTCATATATTATCCCAGAGTTCCAGTGGAATAAGTACAACAGAGGACAAAGTCTATTTTCTTTTCTTTCTTCTTTAACACAAGTTAAATATTAATTTCTTACTAAAATGGTCAATAGCTTGTGTGAATATTGATTCATCTATGTTATTTATATCTGCACAACCCCAGTGAGTAACTGTGAGTAACGTCAATCTTAAAATTTGGTATATTGGTGCGACACTTTAGAAGCCATTGGTCAAACTCAAAGAAAAAGCAGAGCCACAAAGATTAGAGGACAGTGAAAGCAGATGTCAGTGTAATGTACAAATTCCAGACAGAGATGAAACAAAGGCGTATGCAGGGATCACCAGCCGGGTCCCTGCCACCAACACTGACAAACAGGACATTGTGATTAATGTGGTGCTCCTACTTGTTGGATTGTTTTGTAAGCCCACACAGCACAACGGACAGTAGACTGAAACAGAGATGCAGTGAGCCAAAGCACTGTTTTTTGACAAGGTGGATTAAGATTAAAGAGATAATGACAAGCTGCCATATTTCCTATCCCTTGGTCATTCTGAGCCACAGGTTTAGATAACAGCAACAAGGTTATGGGAGGTAAGTCAAGTTCACCTCATGTAAGAAGGAAAACTTACATATTGTTTATAACCTGAGCAAATAAACTATCTTCAACCTTAATTAAAGTGATTACATGACTGGGCCATTCATAGCATGTTTGCACAACCTGTTAAAAAGTAAAATGTAAAAGTTAACTTCCCCCCTTTAAATGAAAATAAACAAATAAACAGTAATTACACAGATCCCTAACCCTTCATATGGCTCTTGCTGCTTAGTCTCGTCCTTTGAATCACTACTTTGGATAAACCAAAGGAGCACAGCTGAGGTCCACAGAACCCATGACTCAAGGGCTCATAATGTGACAGGTTTTATAACATAAGTCAATGAGAGGTGGCACAGAGTAATCAGCCTTGGCTTGGTTAAATACTGTAAAGTTCTCTCTTTTATCTGTATTTCACCAAAACCAGTTCAAGTGTTTTTACTTGATTTTTATGTCAGGAAACACATGATTCAGTTTCTCCTCGCTCCCTCTCAGTCCTTATGCTGGCTCGGGCCCCTGAACCGGCGTAAACCATCTACAGTATGTTCGCAGGTTCAGGCTGTGTACAAGGAAACATGAGCAGGGTGAGATATTCAGAGTCTCGGGCGGCGCGGCGCAGGCCGCTGGATAAATCGGAGGAGGAGACGGTGGCCTGTGTGGTTGGAGCTCAGGATCTCAGGGCTGCAACATGTGAACAGGGAATGGGCGAGTGGAAAGAGAATTTTTGTAACAGACAACAGAGAGACGCAGGAGGAGCCCGGGTTAGGTAAGTGATCGCGATTAGCATGGCACACTGATTATTGTTTCAGCGGTGAAGTGACTTCTCTGCAGGTTATGAAGTTCTAGGCGCATGGATGTAGCGGTGATTTTTTACGCAGGTTGGATGAGTTTACACTTCTCCCTATTCGAGATGTTCATTCCTACAGGCTGGGCTACGTACGTGAACATATAGAAATAGATTTAAAGCGTACTGCTAGTGTGAGTTGTGCTTTATTTAAGAGGACATCACTGCGCGCTGTTCACTCTACTACCTGTACGAGCAGGAAACAAACAGATACATTTCTGAGCTTAGTCTGCTTAGTCCAAAACAAACAATTCAGAGTTCATAGATACATGCAGAAATATTCAGGTTTCACTTAACACATATTTGTGCCTAAATTACGTTTTTACAGTCGGGACCACGGAGCCGGATCTGTAGCTCCTACACTGATCCTGCTCTAGTTATATTAAATGTGATTTAGAAAGAATTTATGTCACTTTTTCTAAGAAAATTCCGGTTTGAGCTTAATAAGAGAATAAAAGATCGAAATTATAAATAGTTTTGTAGTAGTGCACGCGAACAAAATAGATTTTACTTTGCTAAATGACTTTTAACATTTTCACCGATAATATCTGCAACATAAATTATAGATATAGCTACTGTTTGGGTTTTTCAGACTTCGTGACAAACACTTCACTCAAACACTTGATCAAGTGCAATCAACAAAGACATTAGAATAACAGCGTGGTGCGTTTAACCCTGAACAGTCTCCACGCTGTATCATGCTGAGCAGAATGCTACAGTCCAGAGTGCATGTATCACCTCATCATTTATGTTATTTAGGACTGACTGATCAATTCTTATGTTTACCCACAGTATTTTCTTCTCCTGATTTTCACTAACCGATGCTCATATATGATGCGCTTCAGGTCAGGCAGGATCATATTTAAATATATGCAATTTACCCTGCATGTGTCAAATGTTCACACTTGTTCCGCAGGACCGACACGGGGACGCTGTGACTGATCCGGGGAGTTTTTTTATTTCCTTTTTAACTTTTGCACATCAAAGCACTCCGAGGACCAAACATGAACACCATAGTGTTTAACAAGCTGAGCAGCCAGGTCCTGTTTGAGGAGAAGGCTAAAGAGGTGGAAATGAGCAGCAGGAATTATCTTGAAGTCATCGATGGGCAACATCCAGACCTCCTCTCCAGCAACCAGACCATCAGAGACAACCAGGCCATCAGACACCGGCGCAGCGGGTACGTTGTATGTCCTGCGTGGCTCGGGGGGTTATTGATTAGAAATGCGCTATGTTCACGGTTGTTTCTTTCAGCACTAGTTACCACCACGAGAAGGTGAGAATAATGAGGGTCAGAGCTGTATCATCATGTCCACACTGAGCTCGGTTAGATTAAAAAAGCACATGTTCAGACAGGGCGTTCATATAATTGTACATATGAGCGATCAACTGTAGGTTATAACACGTAAATATTCATTAAATTGCGAACTGATATGCATCATAAAATACACATGGATTGAGGTTTACATGTAGAAAACTACATACTGTACATTTCCAGACTGAAACACCGGCCTCGTGATCCAGTCTGATATTTTTCATGTGACTTAAATGCAACGGGAATGGAAAATATTTACCCTCTCCTCGTCTGGACTTCATTTAGGTGTTGATATTCACACCAGTTCTTAAAGTTAATATGTAGGTCGCCCTGTCCGGTAGCGGGCCTCATTGAGGACTCCATCTGTTTCCAATAAATAAATTCGTCCTCAAACCCTGTGTGGTCCAGTCAGTCACATAAAGGACTAGTGCTTTTTAAAAATGTATATTTTTGTAAGTTTTTCTTCGACAGGGAGCAGGTGAAAGAAATGATAAAGTCCTGACGTGATGTTTTTTTTTATTTTTTTATATTATTTCAATCTTTGTTGGACACAGATGAGGGACAACTGAAGGGTGACCTTAGAAACCCTCCACAGGGGTCAACAACAGTTAGAAGAAGAATGTTACGCGTTAATGAACTTCTGGGACTAAGCTGTCCAGCCTCAACACTAATGGAGTGTATGTGTGTTAAGTTTGAAATGTGAAATAAAATGTCCTTTAAGATACCAATCTACTTCAGACTGATCTAGATTACAAGGAAAATATTTGTAGAACAGGAACAGGCAGATTTGAGGTTAGACTAAAATATGTTACAGTTGCAGTCAGTGGATTTTCTTCTGAGAGAAAGGGAGAAGCAAAGCACAGCACCACACTGACATCTACAGGTTTATAAAACCTGGAGTCACAGGTGAGACTCAGAACAAGCAGCTGCTTCACCGAAAATGGTTCACTGTGCTTTAGGAGCAGATGTTTTTCACTAATGAATTTTGTGACATTTCGCGTTTTGTTGTTTTCTAGTTTTATGCTGTTAGGGCTTTCTCACAACTGAATTGCTGAACTGGGTGTTTTAGATGGATATTTTGATGTCCCATCATGTGCTGTTTTTGTAGCATCCTGTGGACCTGTGGAGCATAGCTTTTTTCTGTCAGAAAAAAAGAAAGAAGAAAAAAGAAGTAGAATAGCCTGACTGTGATAGGTATTCTTGATTCACTTCTCCTGGGCGTGAAATGTTAATCTGGCAAAAATGTTTGCTTGAGCAAATGTTTTTGTTTGTTTCAATTCAGCGTGTTGGTGGTTTGTGGGACACGCAATGAAAAATAAACTGCGAGTGGCAGTTTCTCTCTCTCAGTCTCTCTGTCTGCTTCAGTCTCTGCTGCTACGGGTGTCTTTATGTCTCTTTCTCATTTAATTCAGCTTCTCTCAGCTTAATTGCAGTGCTTTGGGTGAGAAAATTGCATACTGTATGGAGCGGTCACGTTATGTGTCATGACAAACGAATTCATCCACTTGCAGCTGCATAACATTGTTTGGTTCACTTCAATAAACAACATGTTCCTAGTTCTCGTTTATGAGTTTAAGAGCAGAGTTTATATTTGAAATAGTGAGACATTGCTATAAATTCAGTCTGTGCTATGTTTTATGTAAAATAATATTAGATCCAATATTTCATTGCATGTGTGTTGTGTCAAATCATTAGCTTTAAAAGAGAAATCAATTAAAAAAAATTAAATGTACTATAAAAATGCTAAAACCCCAGTTCTATAATTCACTTCTATACCATTGGGGTGTTTAGCTCTCTGCATCCATCTAACTTCAGTCTGCTGTCTGAACATTATTGTACCTGCTTATCTACAGGGGTCGTCCCAGTGGTGGCAAAGTTCGACACAAGCGTCAGGCCCTTCAGGACATGGCACGGCCACTCAAGCAGTGGCTCTACAAGCACCGAGACAACCCCTACCCCACCAAGACAGAGAAAATCCTCCTGGCTCTCGGCTCGCAAATGACCCTTGTCCAGGTGAGTCTGAGTCACTTTTGTAAGAAAAACCTGGTGGTGAATAGCAGAAAAAAGGTGAAGAACTTCATGCAGCATGTGTTGAGGCTCCGAGTAGTAGTAGTAGTAGTAGTAGTAGTAGCAGTAGTAGCAGTAGCAGTAGCAGTAGTAGCAGTAGCAGTAGTAGCAGTAGCAGTAGTAGCAGTAGCAGTAGTAGTGTTTTTACATCTTGAGCTGTATACTTTACAGCACTCATGTGGTGGTGAATTCTAACTTTTCATTCTTTATTATTTCACACCAATGTGAAACTTGTACTTTAAATTCAGAGTCATGTAGGTCTTTGTCTTTGATTGATTTGCTTTATGACCTCTCAAATGAGCAGTGTCTACCTGGTAATTGTCCTGTCTTAACTTACTTCACATTGTAGAGGCTCAGAAAGGAGAAACTGTTCTGAAAGATACAGGAGAAATGTATTATCATTTTTCTTACATTCATGACCCACTGAAACATACAATCTGGAAATCACTATTACAGTCTACTTTACTGTACCATAGTTATACTGCAGTTATAATTCTGTTCCAAAACTTATTGTTGTAACTATTGTTTCTACTTTCTTCCATTTGTCTGTCAGTTGCCAGATTTATTGTATGTTTATAAATATTTTACCATGTTACCTGTTACAGCTACAGTGGTTTACAACATTTCTCACCATCCACACATTCACTGTCTACATAGTAGCTCAGATTATTCTATTATATTTTTTGTTTGTTTAGTGATTAGGACAATAAAAGTAATCTAATTTGATGTAGTAGACATATTTCATGTCAATATAAATATTTATTTTGAGACCCCAAAAAAGAAGCGACCCACCCTCTGACTACAGCTGATGTACTTCCAATGTTCTGTACATACAGGATTTTTAAAATATGATTTATATGAAGTTCTAATTGCACTGAGAGTACAGTGGACCTGACTTTAGGAACTGACAAACTGAGAAAAAAGCCCAGTGGTGAATATGAGTGTGATCTGTGTCTGGCACGTGCAGCTGTGTGTGTACACAGTATCATCTGGCTGACAAGGTCACTGATATTGCCTCAGAAAGTCTGCAGCAGCTTTTTCGGGCCATTGGCCATGATGCTTAATCTGGTTCTCATTTTAGGGGCCTGATGGAGCTGATTGTTTTTGGTAAGGGCAAGTAGAGTGCAGAGGAATGCTTTGTGTTGGACACTAGGATCACACGCACGCACGCACACACACACACACGTTTAAGATGACACCCAAATTGTAGCAGCAGTGTCAAAGATCAGTGGAAGATTTCCAGACATTGTAGGAGGGTGGGGCATTCAGGCAATTTATTTTCATCAGGTTTTCCAACATGAAAGACATTTTTAACAGGATCTATGGCTTTTAGTCAAGTTATGTCCTTTGATTTTCTATTTAATTCTGTGTTACTGAGATAGTCAACTAATCATCACAAGTTCAAAACCTGACAAAACGTTATCATTCAAGTAATTGATCAAGAAAAAAGTCTAACATCTCAAGACTTGAAAAAGCCCTCTGGAATGGAAGGCAAAACGTAGTCAAGGAACTAAAACAAGTCCAGTTGCCACTTAAAACCTTTTTGGGATAACCATGACCCAGAGGACTGAGAATCTTCACAGATATCTAACATTAGCTGTTTCTGGTTTCTGTAATGGATGTAAGAACATGTTGCTTTTTTTAGCTTGGTAAGTTGAATATTTAATTATGGCATCTTGAATTCTGTTGAATTGGTGATTGGTGTTTTTCACTACTTCCTGACATATTCATCAATTATTTGTAATCAGTAAAATATCAAAAATACAATATAAGTTAATTATCAAATAGAAAAGATAATTAACAATTGATTTCAGATGAAAATAACCAGTAGTTGCAGCTGCTTTTCCTTACATGGAGGTTAAGAACTGTGTTCTTCCACTGTTTAGTCCAGATAAACTTTCTGCTGCTGCCAGTAATGTAGAATGCATCACTTCCTGTGCAATTTTCCTTAAAAACATCCACCTGGCACAAGGTATTTGAAGCAACTAAATCTGTCATGTTTTAGCAAAACAGCCCATTTTTTCCATGTAAATGTTATGGAGTATGTTTCTTTTAAGTCTGTTCTAATGAGACGGTGCCATCTCTCCATCACCATCACCACATCTAAATGCCGTCTCCTCTACGGTACATGCAGTGCAGACAGGCCATGGGTGAAAAGAGCTGGTTTGGCTGCTGGGTTCCCCTTTTTTAATATCTCTGGATGTCATCTGAGTAAGCATGCCATCCGCCTTCTCCTCTGGAGGGATCTTTTTCTGTTTTTTGACGTCTTTTGTCCAGTCATTATTAGTGAGCGCCTCACATCACCTTGCCGCCCCTCTAGCTAAGCCATATGTACTATATTTTGCCTTCCCCCTGGTGTTCCACAGCACTGGGCTTCAGATAACGGGATGTGAGATGGTCTTTGCTAATGAAAAACACAATCCTGAAAGAGAGGATCAGAAAAATAAGTACTCTAGCATAAGGCTCCTATCCCAGCCCTTTCATAAGCCGCTTGAAATCTATTGAGCATGAAAAGTTATTCTAGTATAACATCTAATGGTCCCTTCACAGTGAAAAGAAGAGCACCAGCTCAAGTGTCCTTTTTATTGCGTCTGCAAGACACCGTTGGAAAAGCTGTATTATGGGAGGGAGACTGTGCGAGTCCAGAATAAGCACAGGAGATGTACATCTTGGTTGGAACATTAGTTAATGAAACGTTGCATTCACTGGCTGTCTGGCATTTGGAGGGTGTTTAATGTTTCTGCATGGTGATGATATAGAAAATATTCATGCCGGGGTGTCTCTCCGGAGCATCTGGGATGTTTCTCAGAGCTCAGTTTCAGAGAGCTGATCTGGAGGTCTGCAGCCTTAATGTTTCTGCTTTTTACCCTGGTCTCTCTTAGTTTTTCTGAATGAGACGTTTGTTTTGCTATGGCTGCAAAAGTGTTTTTATTTGCTATGTGTTGCTTGTGTGTTCCCATCACCTTCTATCTCTTTTTCAGGTCTCCAACTGGTTTGCCAATGCCAGGAGACGACTGAAGAACACGGTGAGACAGCCAGACCTGAGCTGGGCACTCAGGATCAAGCTGTACAACAAATATGTTCAGGGCAATGCAGAGAGGCTCAGCGTCAGCAGTGACGACAGCTGCTCCGAAGGTACAGCTCAGCAGCACTGCAGCAGCAGCTCTTTCACTCCTCATATTTAAGTTAAAAGTTGTGTTGTAAAAGTCTAAAAGAACCAAAAGACTAAAATGTCACTGCAGCCCCAGTCCGTCACACATCCTTGAAGCTCAAGGTTTACTGTGGAGCATGTAAAGCCACAGTAATATTGTCTATTTACCAGTCACTTCATAAATAAATGACTGGAAATAAATGTATTGTGTGTATTAAAGCATGGTAGAAAACTTCAGAGATATCGCAGCAAAATGTCTCCGAGATCCATCATAATTGTTCACATTTCTTGTTGTGAACCAGATGCTCTGTGCAGAGAATGGCTGGGAAAATCTCCACACACCAACATTTAATGCTAGCATTATGACATTCTATATGTGTCCCAAAACAGGTTGATGATATGCAGAGCCATGTTCTGGATAGATATAAATGGAGAGTGTGTGAGCCGAGAGACGCAGAGGCCAGCGGGCTACGACACGTTGTCATTAAGACACCCTGCTGAGCAGCCTCTGTTTCTCAGCCTGCAATTGTAAATGAGTAGCTCTCTGTCAGCGTGTATTTACAGCAAACACATGCACACATGTGGATTCTCAAGGGAGCAACTGCCTTTCTCTGCCCAGTGACAGCACAGACTACATGGTCAGGAAACATTAGAAAAATAAATAAAACCTTCGTACTCACAAAGTGAAAGTATGGACAGAAAGGAAGAACGCTGTGGTGTCAGTGATCTCTAATTATATTTCTGAGGGGGAGAGGCAGAGCGTGCGGCTGAGGGAGGAATGTGTGCATGGTGTTTGCATTGTGTCCGCCACAGGCCACCGTACCACCAGACTCTCTGTATATCTCTCTGACTCCTCTCCCTGTCACATTATGGTTACGAAGCTATCCGCAGCCTGCTCCCACTTCTGAACCGACACTAAAAGGCCTTCCATTATGTTTTTAAGCCTATTCTTTTGTTCCAGAGGCTATTTATGGGGCTAGACCTGACCCCACTGACACAGTGTACTCTTACTGTCCTAAAATGGTTGAGCTTGTTTTGTAGCTACAGTACCAAATGTTGTTTTTAGTATCTGGAGACATGCTGTCATGGAACTTTGATAAAGGACATGTTTCATTTAAAGGTGGCAGATGGAAATGTCAGAGCATTATAATGACAGGCCAGTGTTATTATCGCTCATGCTGTATCAGAGGATATGTTGAAGGGCTTGAGAAGTTCTACCATAGACAGCGCAGGAGAAGGAGTGTAAGTACCCTACCTCCATGTGTTTCTGATATGTAGGAGCCATAATTTTAATTTGTCCCAGACTGAATCAAATATCCAACTTGCCCAAATTACAAAATTACAGTCTTGGCAGGGACAGTATGTAGAGTGAATTTCTCCCTGATTTCCATCCTGCCAGAGGATATCTGTTTTTTTTCTGTATGGTGTTTTACTTTCTCCTGTTTCTTTCATCAGGTAGGGACCCATGCTTTAATTCACTCTCTCTGGCTGAGGTGATTCTGCAGGGGAATAGCGGGGCAATGTGCTTTTGATGGAGAGGAAATCTACCATCCGTTATGGCTTGGTAATGCGTCTCTGCTGGGCTGTAGGGCTCTCGAGGTGATGCCAATAGGAGAACAGGAGGGCCAGGTTGAAATCTCCCTGCTGTGGTATTTGGACTTGAGATTAGCTCAGATGGAGTCTGAATCAGTAGAGAACATGCAATGCTCAGAAGTTATAAACTTTGAAGAGAAGAATTTGCTCAAGACTTTATGTAAATTGTACTGCATACAGGTTCTGTGTTACAAACACAGTGAACTTCTTTTTAATAAATCTTGTCTTATAAGTATACATGTCATCATGACTTAAACACATTCATGAATTGAATTGAATGTACAATCAGTGGGTATTTTATAATGTGAGTGGAGTTTGTGCTGAATACAGCTGCTGAGATGCTGTATGTACTGTACCATAGGGACTGCTCTTATCTGTTAAATCTGTATGAGTTGAGTCAAAATGTTTTCAATAAGAAAAGTCAAACACCAAAGACCTGGACATGATTTGACAGAAACGTGTTTTGGTAGCATTTCAGAAGACAGAGTGAAATCAAAAGCAGAAAAATCTCTTTTTTTCAGACTGTCCCACTAAATATTAACATATGTTTTTTTTGTTTGTTTGTTTTTTTTTACATCGGAAGCTTTTTTTTTTTTTTTTTTTTTTTTTTTTTTTACCAATTTTTGTCCCTAATGGCACAGATGGAGACAATCCTCAGAGGACACAGAGTGGCCAGGAGGAGCTCAACAAGCCCATGTACCAGAGTGTCATCAAGAAGGAGGGATCCTCCATGGTCCGTATGACCATGGGTATGGGTGCAGGACTGCATTCGGCTGCTGAAGCCGCGTCACTGGCTGAGGACTATGTGTCTCCTCCGAAGTACAAGAGCAGCCTGTTACACCGCTACCTGAACGACTCTCTGCGACATGTTATGGTGGCCAATGCGGTCATGGATGCTCGCAAGAGGAACCACTCTGGCTCCTTCAGCTCCAATGAATATGATGACGAGCTGCTCTCACCATCCTCTTCTGAGGCAGAGGGGAACTTTGTTTACCGGGCTGGTAAGGAGCCACATTTCTTGCATTCTTTCCTTTTAAGAGTCTCCGTCGCACACACAACATCCTTCACTTTAGATGTTTTTTTATCCCCTCCATCTGCACATTTTGTTTGAATTCCTGCAACTGACCCATTATTTCCAACTATCTGCCTGTTCCCCCCCAACTCTGTATTACACTGCTACTGCTTATTATACTGTTTCGCCTACTCCCTACCTCCATAATTAATAATAATTAATGTGTTAAAAAACATGACATTTCTTGTAGCTTCTAAAGTGGAAAGGTCTCTGTGCCTTAACAAAAAAACTCTATTAGATTTAAGCAAGACTACAGTGTGTATAAACGACTGGAAACAAACACAGACCATATTCACATCACTGGAAATAGTGTTTTGTCACTCACGTTGTGACAATTTTTGCTCACCCACTTCAGTCAGGCAGCGAAGGAATTCCCCCAGCCAGCTTCTCTGACCAGACTTTAACAGGCCAGACACAACAAGGCCATGTGGAACATGCCCACTTTCAAACTACTGTTTGGCATGTCTTTAATTCTGCCATGAGGTCTGCAGAATACAGGGACAAAGAAAAACAGGTTTTGTTTGTGTGTTGGCAGACAGTGTGTGTATGTGATACATAAAAGCATGCATTTATTTTACAGATAAATTTTACCTGAGCTTTAAAAAAGACAAAAAATAATATCCAACCATATAATGAATTGAAATATTGATTTTAATGTTGTGGTGGACTGATGTCAGCATGGGAAACTTTTTATTTTTTGGAATGTTTCCTTATGTACTTGCTGAACAGCAGTTGAGTTCCAGCTATATTTAACCCTGTAAACCTTTCAAAGTATATATCAAATCTGGCATCTAATCACTGTAAAATAGTATTTTATCATCCATCTAATGTAAATATAAGATAT
>JAUBNQ010000012.1:29703493-29716026 GCA_032353495.1 Ctenopoma kingsleyae
ATATATATGATAGTTGTAACTTAAATTTTCAGAACACATAAATATGAACTGAAGTGTTGTCTTACTCTAACTCATCAAATTAAGATTCAGAAGAAATAAAATTGGTTTCTTAGCACTTCTTTCATTTTTCATTTTCTTCTACATTTTTCAGACAGCACACATGATCAAAACACATCACATTAACAGAATTGGGGCCAAAGATTAAAGCTGAGTGTGTTTCATATTTAAGGCAGCTGGGAAACTTACATTTTTAATTTAGTCTTAATCTGTTTAAAACTATTGTAGGTGTAAAACTGATGCAGACATTCTGTGAATTTACTGTCAGTCACTGGTAAAGCACAAAACTCTGCATGCTACAAAGATTTAACAGCTTGTCTGAGTTGTGAACTATGAAGGACAGATGTCTTCTTCAACTGAGAACACTGTGCCGTTGTTCATATGTACTTCATAACTGACAGTAATGTTTTCACTTTGTGCTGAACTTGTACAGGACCCAAAGGGGGCAGATTTGAAGGTGTAGGTGATAGAGTGACAGAAGAGGGAGGCTTTCTGTGGAGAAGAGCAGGTTTTATTGTGTTTCATTTATGCATTTCATAATATCTGATAGTGTGTGTGTGTGTGCGCGTGTGTGTGTGCGCATGTGTGTGTGCGCATGTGTGTGTGCAGGGCATGACATGCATCAACAACTGCAATGGTTACAGTCCTCCTGACTGAAAAAACATAAAACCCTGTGTCCTGTGCAAACATCAGGCTTTTCCACAGCAAAGCACCTGCTGAGACTCACACATGGGGCATGAAAGAAGGAGATGGATAGACCAAGTGAGACTTATAACTCCCTCTCTACCAGACTTTAATAAGAGAAGTCCCTAAAAAGGATAAATTCACCTGGCTGTTCTGCTGTTTTAATAGAGAGTAACTATTTTATCTCTATGGTTAATATCATTTCTTGGCGCTGACGTCTTACTCGGATTTCTTGGGATCTGGCACCTTTACAGTAGAGTTACTCTTTTACATGCGAGAGAAGCCTTTGAATCCACACATGGAAAGTTCTCTGAGGCGGTGTTGACTTGTGGGATTGAACAGCTGCTGGGGCCCTCAGATCTGATTGGCCAGTCAAAAAAACGAACGAAACAAGAAAAGTCGAGAAAATGAAATTTTAATTCCACATCTGATCTCGCTGATGCAGACAAAGCAAAGGAGGCAGAGAGGGAGGCAGAGAGACATAACTTTAACTTCAGGTTTGCATAATTTCCTCTGTGGCGTTTTTCTTCTGTAGGCTGCCCGTGCAGAGTTTTATTGTGTTTTTATAATAAGAGAAAAATGTTTCCTTGAGTAGAAGATTTCACATAAATCTGTACTTGAATCAGGTGTACAAAGAAAAAAAGAATAAATCAGATTTGAGGTCTCTGAATGTTCCACTACCTTCTTTTTGACAATGACAAAATGTCTGACATTTTCAGACAGTAGGAAGGAAAAAAATTTGAACTTGATAGAAAAAGCACAAACGGTGTCTCTTGGCACTCTCTTTTGCTGAATTCCTGCCTGTGAAACACTTGTGATTGGTCAAAGCAAAGTGGCATGCCTGGTAGCCATCATACCATTGGCTAAATGTCAGGTAATGGGCGAGTTGGCTGTTGCGGCTGTCAGTGTTATCTGGGACTACAGAGGGCAGTCAGACGTGGCAGGAGATGGAGAGTGTAGATTTACTCCAATGGAAAACTAAACTTCTGCTGGCTTGAAAGGACACACACACACTTTTGTATCCAGTACAAACACCCATACACACACATACCTACAGGCTAAACCCTGTGGGGAACTTCATTGAACACAAGGAGCAGTAGAATTCCATCACATATGCCAGGGGTTTCATGCCAAATTAACCTTTAATGGGATATTAAATGGCAGGGATCTGGCTGAATTTTTTTCTTCTCGCTCCATACCAGATTTTGCACCATTTGATATCATATAGATCATTATTTGGCAAATAACTTCCAGGGTTTCTGTGGATGGAGAATAGAAGATCTTGGTCAGACATTTTACACGCTGACAGTGGTACGTTTTCTCAGGTTTCCTCTTTTATTGTCTCTAGTTACAGTTGAATACAGTAGGCTGGTGGTAAATGTAGTGCTTGCCAATGCTCCGACTGATGTGGAAAAATGCAGATTACTGAAATCAAGTGAGTGGCCACCGGTAAGTTTTCAATTCTTTGACTTTCATGGACCTTTTTAAAAGCATACATATTAAGTTACCATGTTTTGCAGATAAACACACCTGAGAATTTAGAGCCATGGCAGTTCTGTCAGCTAAATGCTACTGTTGACAGACTAGAATTCTCATTTTCCATGCTTCTGTTGAAAATCTACTGTTGTTTAGAAAGTCATATTTACCTCCAGTTTAGAGTGTTAAAAACAGATGGGAATGTCTGCAATTTTCCTGGTACTCATGTTAGTGGACAAATCAAATTCTAATCCTATGATGGTGCAAGATGAAAATTTAGGAGACCACCAAAGTTTTTACATCTCAGATGGGGACATGATTGAAATGTGTGTACCAAATTTCATGGCAGTCCATAATGGTAATATTTGAGACATTTCAAAACAACATTGTTGCCCCAGACTGAGAGAGGCAACATGACCCGATCAGTTACCCACAATTATCTCTAAATCAATTCCAGACCCGGCTGGAACAGTTAATACACCACTGACCCATAATTAAATAAGCAGGAGCTGCTGCTTGGGGCACAGAACGCTATCAGGGCATGCAGGGGCAGAAACACCCCTATAATGTCTATGAATGAATGAATGTTGACTTGTAACTGGATGTCTTTGCATCTGTACCCTGTTTCAAGAAAATCAAGCTCTCAGAGTCTATGCTACAGCTCCTACTAATGGTGTTCACAGTCTTAGTTTAGCAAACACAAGTAGCTGAGGCTGTTGGGAAAGTTAATTCTACAGGTATAGACCAAAATTACTGATCAAAGTTAAAAAACTTTTACAAAAAGTTTTACATTGTGGTTGTTTTCCTATATTTGATTAACAAGAGATACGTAACTGTATTTCCTTTACTGTTATTGTCACTTTTGTTTCCTCTCCAAACAGAAACCCGAATGTGATGATTGATATGACAGTGTTGTTGAGAGATCATGGCTGCTGTGTCTGATTTAAGATGTGTGTTTGCTGACTGAAGAGCGGTAGTGTAATTTACAGTAGACAACTCTGGCTGCTAACTAACAGTGAGCCACTCCCAGACAGTGATGGATAAGGACTCCTCATCTTTGGATTCCAGATACTGGCTGGAATTTGTTCTTTCCGCAATTTCATAGCAACGATGAAAGGGAAGATAGAGAGCAGAGGGGATGGGAGATGTTGTTCCAAGACATCGGTGTTTTGCCAGAACTCACTGGGTTCTTCAGTTGGACTTCAGACATCAGTGTGGAAGGGATAAGAAGAAGAGAATCAGGCACTCAGTCTCCTGCAGTGGCAGTATGGTGGCAGTGACACGCAGATGGTGAACTTTTTGTGTGCAAGTGTGTGTGTACGACCCTGTCCTTTGCAAAATTCAACAGCACAGTCATAACCATTGTCCCTGTGATGCTGGATAATTCAGAGACCTCGCTGCCAACTCTCGTCTGTGGTGCAAAGTAGCTCTTATCAGAGGTACCCACACCTTTTTTTAAGGAACTTATTTTGACAAACTAACAAAAGAATAACAGTAATGTAGAATATGTGGAATATCCAAACAACAGAAATAATATAATATTAAGTGCTTATTGCAATTTATTGTACATGAGGTCATTTTCAATTACAGAAGAAAAAGAACAGATTATGCTGTTGTGCAGATTTTCAGCCTAATATTGAACTTAAAATTAAATTAAAACTATTTCTTTTGAGGTATTCAAAAATAAATAGCTTTTTTATTTATTTTATTTCTTTATTTTTTCAAATTCAGTCTCATCAACATTATGATTATTATTAGTACCTTTATAACCACACTGGTAGTTTTCACATTATCTCGTTTGAATAGGTCAGGTATAGAACATAAGCTTACTCTCCATACACCTCTGTATGATTCTAACATCATCATGTTACTGTTCATCTGTGTCTTTGATGACATGAGGCTCTCCTGACTATGACTTACAATATAGTAGTTACTGTTACAGTTTCTGCATTTTCTTCACTATGTTTCAGTGCACACAGTGTGAATCCAGCACTTTTGTTGTGTGTATTATGTGACAACATATAAGGTTATTTCATATTTTATTTCTTATATGTTTTTATTACATGATTGAAGGAATATTTAAAATTTTCAGTGGAAGGGAATGTTTTTGAGGTCAGATTGTATTTGTCATATTTGGTATAGATAATATAACTAACTAGTTAACTACATTACACAGACATCCATTAAAATCATTTATACAGTCCACTCTGGAGTCTTCAGTGATGTATCTGAAGGCTCTGAAGTGTCCCTCAGGGCGTGGCTGGCCCAATGGTGGGAACAACTGGGACTTGGCAGAGGGGAGGTATGATCCTGGCAATAAGCTGAGGGGCGGCTTCATGCGAATGGAAAGGTGGATAAAAAGACAGAGAGAGTTAAGAAGGAAAAAAACCCTGATGGTGAACCTCTGTCATTGGAATCTGGGATATTGGCTTCCGACCACTAAACAGAGGCTGGGTCTGAGGCAAACAGAAAAGATAGCGTTTGAGACAGTGTTCATTCTAGTCATCACGCTGCAGCGTGTTAACAGACAAACTTTGGCAGAGACACAGTTTATGCTCAACACAACACAGAACTGGAAGAGTGCAGAATAATGAACCCTCTCAACCTGATCATTTTTAAATCATCAGCACGCCAATGCTTTTTGGGACACGCACACAATCAGAACATCAGATTCAGAATGCTGCACAGCTGCCTGCCTAGTCGGGGGAAGCCGAGCCGCACTTCCCTGGTCTGTATAAAACACAAATTGTTTCCATTTTAAAAACCAAGCCGTGTCTAGAACAATAGGCTTTCATAGTGTTCCCACGGGATGGTGGAGAGCAGAGAGTGAGGGTGAGGTTTAATGAGAGAGTAGAGGTGTGACCTAGTGAGAACACAGAACACACGCACATAGAAATCCCCCAAGAGTGTGAGAGGGCAATTCAACCTACCACTGTGAACAATTGCAACATAATGATGCAGTAAGTGCAGCACAAACATATCATTTGGCCTCCTGCCCAAAAAAGAATATTTTGGGGCACATAAAAACACTTCATATAATGTTTACTCATGGTTGTGCTTTTTTCCTAATGTGTGTGGGTTTTGTGCATTTCCCTTCATCCACGAGACTCGGTGTGTTCTGTCTCTGTTGTACCTGTTGTATCAAAGCAGTGATAATAGGCTCATCTGTTCATCATCAACCAGGGTTCAAGCACGAGCCCTGTGATCCTCAGATACTATCACTGTCTCCTTTTCAACCTTTTTATTTTCATGTGATCATCTGTTGTCGCGCCAAACCCCGATCTCTTCTCTTGATGAGGCTTTTGTTTCTTTTTTTCTTTCCACACACATACGCACACACACACATACACACATACACACATACACACACTCAAAGATGCTCACACACTCCATGACAACAAATTTACTTCTTGGTTGAGATGCTCTTTTTAGCTGATTTACAGGGCCTCTGATTACAGTCTGTTTACTGGAGCTCGTAAACACTGTGACAACCTGGCAGCATTTAAACATATGAAACACTGTTATTATTTCTCTATCTAGCAAGAAGACACAAGGCAAACCTTATTGCCGGGTCTCAGTTATCTGCCCCAACCGCAGCCACACCAGTGTGTCATCTGCTGGGCAGACAAGGGAAAAAAAGCAACAGAGAAATAGAACTGCACTGGATGGAGTCATTGTTGGGCAGAGGCTCAGGATCTGCCTGGCTGTGTCATGTGCATATGTTCAATTTAACAGCACTAATCATTGAATATTTTTTCAAGTCATGGAAGTACTGTCAGGGCACACGGAGAAGACATTAAATTTACGCCATGTACCGTGGGATGTCTTTGGCTAACTGAGTGGAACTGATAGTTTGGTTCTTTTGAGCTTCAAACTTAGACTAACTTAGAGACACAGAGAGGGACTTGGTGGGAGGGGCAATACAAAAGTAGCATTGAGAGAAAGCAGGCCGGAGGTGTGCCATGGCATGTCTAACTTCAGACTCTTCTTGACATAAAAAGCACAGATCATTAAAAAAACTCCATATACAGTGTGTGTATACTAATGTATACACATGTTCATGTAAGGAAACAGAACTACATAACCTTATTCATTAACATAAAGCCATTCATTGTTTCATATGCAGTGTTTTTGTAAGATGTGGACAAGCAAAAAAATCAAAAAGTGTGCCTGAGTCACTGAGTTGCACCTAATGCTGAAGACTGTGGGTTGGGC
Organism: Ctenopoma kingsleyae; assembly: GCA_032353495.1. Lineage (NCBI taxonomy): Eukaryota > Metazoa > Chordata > Actinopteri > Anabantiformes > Anabantidae > Ctenopoma > Ctenopoma kingsleyae. The sequence goes on from JAUBNQ010000012.1 coordinate 29,709,926, forward strand.
TGGTCATAGATAGCACCTGTATCATGTCTGTAGCATTTGTCATTCACGTTTTGGTTGGAACTGAAAAGACTAAATTTAAGAAGGTAAGAAAAACAGATTAATGATTTTACATCCAGTGAGCTTCATGGTTTGTCCTCATGACTCATGCGTGGTGACAGTAACTTCTGACTCATCCTCAGACCTGGACTGGCTTTTCTCATACTGACCGGTTTTGTGGTTGCACAGGTCAGCGACCTGCAGATTGTCAAGTCTACAGTGTCAGTGTGGTTCTCATCAGGTGCTTAAGAATTTCCTCAATTCAACTACTGAGTTTGGATTTGTGTGTGTCCAACTTTCAGTTTTCCTCCAGTTGTAGAATCTTCTCATTCCTGCCAAAGTATACTCTTTCCACCTTCTCATCAGTGACATACAAGGGGTTTATTAGTTGCAACTAATAGCTTTATTAATTGTTAATATATAATTTAATCATACTACTCAGACCAGTTATTTAAGATGGGTTTGTGAACACGTGTTGTCTTCTGGTTTGTGGTTAGAATGATGTATGTGGAGAACACAGGCATTTGTAGCACCTGGGAACATCAGGGGCTAAGTCAAGTATACTGGGGGCTAGTCCTTTGCTTTTTAAGGAATGTAAGGTTGGTTAGTGAAGTTAAAAATATGATTCTTCTTACTCTGGGTTTGTTCTTCTCTGTCCTTTCACATTTTCATCACTATGTGGCTGTTTTCTGACACTTCACTGTTACTTCTGTCTTTCTCTTTTCTTCTCCTTGTCTAGGTTGCTGACATTTTCTCTAGTTCTTTTTTCTGTTCTCCTCTGCTGCTGATTTAGACTCTTTTCAATTTTCACAGATTTTTAAATAGACTGCAGTGTGCTGCTGGCAAAACTCCTGTCTGACTTTCTTCCAACCAAAGTATATTTTCCAGTTTTTCATTTTCTTCTATCACTTTTCTCTTTTTGCCATGTTTTGATATTTTTAAAAATTCTCTTATTTTTCAACACGTCCAACATATTATGGGCCTGACCAGACTCACTGAACACTTCTGTCAACAGAAACATCATTTCTCAGTAGTATTTATCCTGAGCTGGTTACTGACCATTTGCTTAATCTTAATCTTATCAAAATAACATGATTTTCCTGAACATATTTACACTTTTTCTTTGGTTGGGTAATTAAAATATTTTCACTGATCATTTTATTTCCACGGTGCTTTTATTTATCTTGTATCTTGTTGTTGTAGTCTATTTATTTAAATACTTAAATATTTGTGGCAGGCCATGTTTTACTGTAGATGCACTTGTCAGACAGACATATAAAAATAAATGGTAACACTTTATAATAATGTTTAGTAGTCATGCCTTTATAAGTCATTAGGTAATAATGAATTAATCATGAACAAAACATTTATAAATGTTTGTAAGTGATTGAGAAATGTTATGTTAATATGTTACAAATACATTCTGAGACATTTGTAAACACCATAGTTAACTGTGTAATGATCATTAATAAATCTTTAGTTAATGATGAACAAATAATCTGTTCGTGCTGCATAAATCACTTGTAAATCAGTAAACAGCCGTAGTTATTGATTTATTTTCATGATAATATATTGGTGGTTCTGTGCTAAACAGAACTCAATACAACCTAATAACACAGCTTTTATAAAATAAAAATTTTATAAATGTCCTGTATATGTTCACAGATCATTTGTTAAGGTAAAGAAGATCTACAAATGATTTGTTACATATTTACATGGGATGAACACAGCAAGACAGCTATTTTTGACCCATGTTGAGTTACCAACCTCTTCTTCTCATCAGCATGAATGGACCCTTACTGCTGGGTCAGACATTATTCCACCATCTCCTTTGTACGTCATTCATTAGAGATTAGACTTCCAGTAGAAGCTACTGGTACAGTGATAGGTACACAACTCCTGACCAACAAACACTCACCTGTGTTCACTGTAACAGCTGGAAAAGCTGTTATTATTAGGTTGTATTGAGTTGTGTTTAGCACTGCACCACCTAGGTGACTATAAATGTAAACAAATATTAACACGAAAATAAATCAATAACTACGACTGTTTACTGATTTACAAGTAATTAATGCATCATGAACAGATTATTTGTTCATCATTAACTAAAGATTTATTAATGATCATTACACAGTTACAGTATGATGTTTACAAATGTCTTAGAATGTTTTTGTAACATATTAACATAACATTTCACAAACATTTATAAATGTTTTGTTCATGATTAGTTCATAATTACCTAATGGCTTATAAAGGCATTACTACTAAACATAAATGTTACCAAATAAACCACAAAGCATATAAACACTTTCAATGAAACACAAATGTGACCTTTATGTAACTTAGTGTATGGGTCTACCTCTTCATTTGTTACCATGTAAACACTGCTTTCCTCTATCTTGTACAGTGCTAGAAAAGAGTGTTTGCATCTGTTGGTTCTGGCACGTGGCTTCCTAAAGATAAAGACGGAACTTGGAGTGTAGGGGAAGGAAGATTTCTTTATTCAGTAGCTGCTTCCTATGGAGGTCTGACAGGCTGCTTAAAGGATTTTCAGTGATTGGACTACTAACTTTAACCATCCTGTTAATGAACTTTTGTGAAACACTGAAAGAGCCAAACCAACAGATAAAAGAAAATGTAAGAACACTTTTGATGAAAGCTCTGGAGAACAATGTCATTAAAGCTCTGTCAAACTTGGCCAGCATTCATACACCGCAAAGACAATGTTACTATTTTTTGCACAGCATGTTTGTATTTTGCTCAAATTACAGTTTGTTGTCAATGATGGTGTCCAGATATTTAAACTAAACTGTTTCTACAGTCTGGACATTTATTACTCTAATGACATGATAACAATATGATTCCCTGTATTAAGGGCCTCTAAACCTAATAAATGGTTGTGCCACCCTTGGCGGCAACAGCTGCAATCAAGAGTTTGTGATAACTGGTAATGAGTCTTTCCCATCACTGTGGAGGAATTTATGTCCACTCTTCTCTGCAGAATTTTTTAAATTCAGCCACATTGGAGGGTTTTTCAAGCATGAACAACCTGTTTAATGTCATACCACAGCAATACAGTATTCGCAGCACAACAGATTTCTGTACTTTGACTAGGCCACTCCAGAATCTTAATTTTGTTTTGTTTGAGGTGGACTTGTTGGTGTGTTTCGGATTATTGTCCTTCTGCATAACCCAAGTGAGCTTGAGGTCAGACACTGAAGGCTAGACAAGATCCTTCAGGATTTTCTGGTATAGCACAGGATTTGTGTTCAATTATGACTTGTCAGTCAATTATGACAAGTCATCCAGGTCCTGAAGCTTCAAAGCAGCACCAGGCAGTTAGTTTTTTCATAATGTCAAGCAGGTTTGGACAGCTTTTATTTCTTAAGAAATGAAATCATCATTTAAAAACTGCGCTTTGTATTTACTCAGGTTATCTTTGTGTAATGTTAACATTTGTTTGATAATCTGAACCATTTAAGTGTGAGGAATATGCAAAAAAAAAAATCAAGAAGGGGGCAAATGCTTTTTCTTAGTACTGCATTCAAAGACAATGTGAATTATTCAATGAGAAACAGTTTGTGTTTTAAGACATTTTATATGGTTAAATGAAGTTTTGCTTTTTTTGTGGAAAAATCAAATGAGACACATTTTGGTTCTGTGGTGAACTACTAAAAAACAGTAAAGTAAACTAGTAAGTGGATCTTAAGTTAGTCAAACTGTTTTGTCAAACAGTATTTCCTCTTCCCCTTATTTTCCTTCTTGCCACAGAAAGAAGAAGATTGGTACCACTTTCATGTCTGTGTACTCACTGAGCTAGAAGGCTAACCTGACCCCGTCCAGAATTCAAAAATACACCTGCCAGCCCCTGTGGATCAGGAGATAAAGCAGGTTTTCCCGTCAACCCAGGTTTAGTGGTTTTGTCGTTGAGCAAGACACTGAACCCTATGTTGCTCTTGTCCTGTGTCTGTGTTTCACACTTAGATGTCACTTTGGATAAATGTTTTCTTTTTTTGCTTTGACTTTGAGTTTCTAGGGATTCAGTGGACCTAGCTGCTGTTTGTCATGAAACTACAACCTTGCAATTTTAGATACCGTTTTCCATATGCAGTAGGTAGATACAGTCATGTGGCAGTCACATCAATCTTAGGATGAAGACCTAAGATGGTGGCGCGTTTACATTGCGAGGCCCTGCGTCTCCCCAGTTTTTGCGAGTTAGTAGTAATTTGTGTAGTGTTTATAGTTTTATTAATCCAGGACAGTGTTGCGAACATCTCATACAGCCGCCAGGAACTTTTAGTCCTTGGTTCGCTCTGTACAAACAACGCATTAAATTTTTAGTTGCCGCCAGACATCACCAGGACTCCGCTACGCAGTGAACCAACTTCTGCGGGAGGAAAAGCCCGGTGGTGGCGGTGGGACCGTAAACAAAGGTGAGGGAAGAGAGGAGGGTGCTGGGCTAGACTAACAAAAACTCCTCACCAACTCTCCCTGCCCATCATTTTTGTGGCCAATGTACGGTCTATGAACTCCGACTCCGGATTGCCTCACAGAAATGGATTAAGGACTGAAACACCATAATCTTCACAGAAACTTGGCTGAATAACTTCATCCCAGACAGCGCTATTCATCTGGAACTATCTTCAGATCTGACAGAGATAAGACGATTCCGGTAAGAGCAGAGGCGGTGGTTTGTGCATTTATGTAAACAACGCGTGGTGCACAGATGCTGTTATTACCGGGAGTCATTGCTCTGCTGACCTGGAATACCTGATGATAAAGTGTAGGCCTTTCTACCTGCCTCGAGAATTCACTGCCACCATTATAACTGCTGTTTATGTACCTCTGGATGCTAATGATAAGTTAGCAATGAAAGAACTGCATGCAGCTATAAATAAACAACTATGTCTATGCATCAGGACAGAGCTTTTATTGTGGCGGGTGATTTCAATCACTCCAACCTCAAAACTGTTCTCCCCAAATTTTATCAGCATGTATCCTGTCCTACTAGAGGAGAATATCCTGGACCATGTCTATACAAACATTTCTGATGCCTACAAGGCCACCCCCTCCCCCATCTGGGACAATCTGATCACCTCTCTCTACTGTTGTTCTCCAAATACACACCTCTCATCAGACGTGTGAAACCCCCTCTAAAGACTGCTGGAGCAGACTCTGATCTACAGCAACAGTTTCAACTCACTGAGTGGAGCTTGTTTGCTACTCAGGCCACACAAGACTCTTACTTGGACATTGAAACATACACATTATCTGTTCTGGAACATATTCACACGTGTCAGCAGTGCTACTACCCACAAACAGATCAAGATCTTTCCAAACCAGAAGCCTTGGATGAACATGGAGGTCAGGCTCCTACTGAAAGCATGTGACAATCCTTTCAGATCTGGTGATGCTGAGGCCTATAGCTCATGCAGGGCCAACCTGAAAAGGGGCATTCGACATGCCAAACAGAAACACAAACTGCAGATTGAGGAACAGTTTAACAGCTCTGACCCTCGTTGCATGCGGCAAGGCATCCAGTCCATCACAGAATACAAAGGACCTAACACAGCCCCCATAGCCACGAATGACTCCCTACCTGATGAGCTCAACTTCTTTTATTCACGGGTCGACAGAGACAACAAAACAACAGCCATCAAGACCACACCACCCCTGGACAAGCAGCCCCTCAGACTCTCCTGCTCTGCTGTTCAAGCTGCACTGTGCAGAGTGAATGGATGTAAGTCTGCTGGTCCTGATGGCGTTCCTGGCTGTGTGCTTAAGGTATGTGCTGAACAACTTTCTGGGGTCTTCACTGACATCTTCAACCTGTGGCCCAGGGGATTGTCCCCACATGTCTGAAAAACACCACCATTACCCAAAGTCACCACTCCAGAGTGCCTGAATGACTTTCGACCTGTGGCATTCACTCCCATCATCACTAAGTGCTTCAAAAGACTGGTTCTGGCTCATTTCAAGTCCTGCCTACCCCCAACACTTGACCCCTACCAGTTTGCTTACCGTACCAACAGATCGACTGAAGATGCCATCTCCACAGCACTTCA
>JAUBNQ010000012.1:29716126-29732141 GCA_032353495.1 Ctenopoma kingsleyae
TCCTCACTGACTCTGAACACTGGCGTCCCACAGGGCTGTGTGCTCAGCCCGCTCCTCTACTCACTGTTCACCCATGATGCATTCCAGTACATGGCTCCAACTCCATCATCAAGTTTGCGGACGACACCACAGTGGTAGGCCTGATAAGTGACAACGAATCAGCCTACATGGAGGAAGTCCAGCGCCTGGCAACCTGGTGTACTGACAATAACCTCATCCTCAACACCCAGAAGACCAAAGAGCTCATTGTGGACGAGGAGCATCAGACACACCCCCATCTACACAAATAGGACTGAGGTTGAGCGCGTCTCCAGCTTCAAGTTTCTTGGTGTCCACATCTCTGAGGATCTCTCCTGGACTACCAACACTACAAAACTCATTAGCAAAGCGCAGCAGCGCCTTTACTTTCTGAGAAGACTGATAAAAGCCGATCTGTCTTCTTAGATCCTGGTGAACTTTTACAGATGCACTATTGAGAGCATCCTGACAGTGTGGTACAGTAACTCCTCCATTGCTGACAGGAAGGCTCTACACCATGTGGTGAAAACAGCACAATACATCATTAGTGCCCCCCTGCCAACCATTGCTGATCTACACAGAACTAGGGTTAGTTAGTGTGTCTACGTCAAGCCCATAATATCATCAATGACCCCATACACCCCAAACATGGACTGTTCTCTCTCCTCCCATCAGGGAGACGGTACCGGAGCCTCAGGTCTTGGACCAGCAGGCTCAGGAACAGTTTCTTTCGCAACTTCATCACCATACTGAACTCCTAACCCCATCACAACACAGCACAACTCTCACATCCCCAATAAACATGCACCCTACTAATAATGTACACTGCCCAGACTGTACACCTATCTATATAATATATTTATGCGTTCATTTGTGTATGTGTGTGTGTATGTATGTATGTATGTACAGTCGTGGCCAAAAGTTTTGAGAATGACACAAATATTGGAAAGTGGAAAAGTTGCTGCTTAAGTTCTTATAATAGCACTAATATAATAATAATATTTGTGTCATTCTCAAAACTTTTGGCCACGACTGTATGTATGTTATGCGATATGTTATGCGATAACATATTCCACTACACTTCATATACTATCCAGTACTCCATGCACCTTGTTTGCACCTCTCTGCACTTTAGCCTACTATTTGCACTACTGATTAGATGCCACATGCATTTCGATGTACTAGTACCTGTACCATGTATGATGACAAAGTTGAATCTAATCTAATCTAATCTAATCTAATCTAATCTAATCAATCACATTTAACTCTCAGCTTTCAACCTGAGATGTATTAAGTCAGTTTGGATAATACCAGCACCTAAAACCCTGCAATGTAAATCTCATATAAACTGTGAAAGTGTGTTTATTTGTCTGCTTAATTCAGCCCAGCCCATGGTTTGTGCAACGAGATGTTATTTATTGTTGTGTTGCTAACAACAGCGCCACATGGTAATGATGATAGTCAAGCCTGCTCATTTTAACAGGTGTAACCTTATTCACTCTCTAATTTGTTAGCTGCTGTTTGTTTCATGTCACTTTCAGCAATTGTATTAAAACTTGTCGTAATTTTTTTTCTTTGCCCAATCTTGCTCTCCCTCCATTACACCACAGTCATGGTAAGTGAGCTAGTATTTTTGGCCTTCCAGCATGACACCAGAGACCATCAGACTTCTTAGATTTCTCCTTTGGCAGACTATGAAACCTCACTGTCTGTGGAGTGTTCAGTAGCAAAGTAGTAAAGCAAAAAAAGAAAAAGAGGGAAAATATAACAGAAATAATAAAAAGAGAAATAATAAAAAGTTCTCCATGATTTATTGGTGTTTTATTGAGTCTTTGGCACTGTTCTTGTTTTTGAAAAATGAAGCTTTGGATGTTTTAGGCGCAGCACTTTGGAAATAGTAGAGTTTTACATGCAGTGGTCCATTTTCCACATCATGACCTCTGGATTTCCAAAGTCAGAGTCTGATGGTTTGTCCAAGGGTGAAGGTGTAAGGTCCTGGAGGTTGGGATGGCCTGGGTCAGCTTTGCATCCACAACTGGTCCTCCTGCTAAAGGCCACTGAAAACACACACTGGAAACACTCCACTGCACACAGAAAAACACTGCATGTTATTTGTCTTTGATGTCACTGAAATCAACTTTTTTGCTGTCACTAAACAATCTATTTACCAATCTGTGACACTGCAGCAGTAACCTCTGAGCTACTGAAAACAATGCAATCAGCCTGTTATTTTCTGTGCTGTGATAATGGAGAATGGTGCATATTTTTAATCAGAACTAATGGAGCATGGGCAACAATCAAGACAAGGAGATAAAGGGCAGAGACAATGATGGAGGAAGTTGTTGATAAATAAAGATAAAGACCAAAGGAAAGACACACCTCTGGATTTTGTTGGAACTCATTATACAGTAAAACTGAAAATCTCATTCTGTGGTTAGTTCTGGGTTGTCCTCATGTCCCTCTCATTCTTTCTCTTCTTCTATCTAAGAACAATCAACAGAAGAAAAATGTGAATGCTATCTCTCTCTGTGGAATACATCTGTTACAGAATAAGTGGGAAAATGACAGGAAATTTCATAATCAGGCCCGTATTAACCCAGGGCCTCGCAAACCCAGTATTGTCAACACAGGTCACGCACCATGGGAACATTATTGGAAAACAAGGGAGGAAGAGAACAAGTCAGCTATGGCAGCTCGCAGAAGCCTAAATACAAAATGATGAAGGGCTTTGGCGAGGGTAAAGATGAAGGAGCATAATGGTAAAATCTTGTGTGCTGTCTCTGACACAGGACGAATTTGGAGGTTTGGCTCTGTGAGTGTCTGTGACAAGGTTAAACCTCTAGCACGGTGTCCTCATGCAACCTTTCCCAGTCCCTTTTAACAATCATGGCAGTGAGATTTTAGCTTAAGTAAAGGGTGCAGATTTTCATTCTCAGGAACGCCCATCGTCTGTTGTGTTGTGGTGACAAAAGCTTGTTAAAATGGCAGCTCAGGTTTAGATATTTGCTTTAAAGGCAAATGTGTCAAGGGGAATACAGGAGACTGGTTGGCCCTGGGTGCTGGTTTTGTGGTCGGACATCTGGGAGGGTGGTGGAAAAATAGTTCTATGCAAGAGAGCAGGGACTCACTGTTGAGAAAAGGACAAACTGTTTAGTACATCAGCACTAAATTTGAACATCATCATTCAGCAAGTTATCTATACCCGGTCTATCCCTGTTTAGATAAGCTAAAGAGAGGCTGCATAGTTGGAAATCCAAATGTTCTGCTTCCTTTAATGCAACATGAAATTCCAAATCTGTCATCATATTCAGTGCTGGGCAAAACTTGGAGCTGGAACCAAGACAGAAGACAGGTTCAGTCCAAACACACAAAAATGAACCCCCACACTCGGTCACACACTCACATGGTCTTTCTCTGTGAGTGAACAGCATGCTGAAGTAAACACTCGGTTGCCCCGAAGAAAAGTTTACTTTCATTATTTAATGACTTTGCTATTTTCCACTAATGTTTTACATATGAGATAGAGATTGCTCTCATTTGAAGAGAAAAAAAGAGTAAGCATCCATCTTTCTCTCATTGACTCACTTGCTGCCTTTTCATTCCCACTCAAATCTTTTACGCTCAGTCATTTTCAATCTGATTTCCTCAGACAACTCAATTATGTTGGCTGGAGCCCATTTGTTTTTGAACAAAATATTAGAGAATGGAGTTTGTGAGTCATAAGAAACATCTTTCAATGTGATTCTATTAGTCACCTTGTTTATTGATGGCCTCTTGCAAAACATCTAGAGTAGAGAGTAGAGAGAGAAAACAGAGCAACACGTTTGCACATAGTGTCTGCACACAGACCATGCACACACACACACACACACACACACACACACACACCTATTGATTTCACATCTAGATTTCAAATCGCCATTGACCCTAAAGAAAAAAATTATAATTCATCTTTTTTCTTCTTGTTTTTTCAGAAACTACAGACCATGGATCAAATAAATGTGACAAGTAAGTACTCTTTTCTTTAGCTTGCAGCTTCTTTTTCATTACAAGCTAAACTTGACCTCTATGTGTTTGTGTTTATATGTTATGCTGATCATCAGTGGCAGCAGTGTTGTCACAACTATGCAGAAGGAGAAGGTGAAGGGCAAAGATGAGACGTACTGGAAGGAGATCAACGCTGCTATGGCCTTGACTAACTTGGCACAGGGGAAGGACAGCGCCTCTGGGACTACCAGCTGCATCATCCAGAAGTCCTCCCACATAGCAGAGATCAAGACTGTAAAAGTGCCGCTGGTGCAGAGGTATTAGCCCTGATGTCATTCTCTCGTCTCTCTGTGCAAACCAGGAGACCAGTTTCAGAAAAATCACTCGTCTTGAAATGAAAAAAAAAAAAAAGTAAAAAAACTGGGAGGAAGGGAGGGGGAGGAGGTGTGGAACAAAAAGAGAACACATTCTCTTTGGTTTTTATTGGTGTCTAAATAAAACAAAAGAGACTGTGACCATACTTTGCAGAGTACACATGTGACGGACAAGTGTTGGTGAGAATTTCATGTCAGTATTTCCTTAAACAACACACTTTTGTAATGTTAACTTATTTTTCTTTTTTTATGCTAAAATGTGTATTTTGCCAAAGTGCCTGAGTGTTATATAGATGAAGAACTCACCGACTGTGGTCAGCGCAGATACTGAGATGCCTTCTTTGAATTTAAACAAATATTTTACATCTAGAGTCATGATTCAGGATTTGTTTTGTGAATAGCAGTGCCCCTAACAGCCTGTGCCTTAAGAACTGAATGAGCTCAAAATCTGTGGCATTGCTGAACTCAAACAGCTCACACATACACACAGCCTACATACACACACAGAAGATTTCCTGCATTAATTTTCTGAAGGTATTGTTGTTTTGACTGGAGTCTTCCTTTTGACTGTAAGCTCAACACTGTTTTGTCTCAGTCTGTCTGTCGTTTCTGGCAGGCCAACAATAACTGTTGGATACGTAGATCAGTTGCACTAACAGCAGACTGATAAGCAGCCAGCGTTTTCCACCTTGTCCACATCTTGACCTTGGATGTCATGAACGAATGAGGAATTCCATTCTTATCATGACTTTTAGTTGCTGAAACGTGCACAGATAGTCAGATAGACTCAAATAAAGTCACGTTCTCCCACACAGTGACACAGTTCTGCATACTCAGGCATGCTTTAAGAGGTCAGTACAGTATTTGAAGAATGCCACAACCTAAAAGGGATGCTTTTGCTTTAAATTATCATTGGTTTACGTGGACAGTGGAGCCTTTTCACATCTGTGCTCAGAACACAATAGTCCGGAGTCTTTTGATCCTTTCAGCTGTTTAGCATTACATTTAAATTGCTGTTTACAGGAAGCCAGAGAATAGAAAAAGTTTGATTCTTTCCAACTCACTGTTTTTCCTTTGGTCTTCAACAGTACATGTCAGTATTATCTCTGTTGTTGCCCAAGCACCATCAGCCTGTATCAGACCTGTGGTCATTTTGTTATCCATTACCAAGTCCAGTGCTAAGTTCACATATTGGGTGACTTTTAGGAGAAACTGAAGTTGGCTCTTCATGCTGACTTTTTAATTTTATGTATATCTTCAAGGTACTGTTTATGTGTGTTCAAATGTACACTCCTTATTAAAATGTGCAGTTGTTATTTTTTACGGCTCAGACTGTACTAAACAGTCAAGGACTTTTGGGAGTGGGACTGCAGAAACTGACTTTTTGACCTTTTTATGTGTCTTGAATGTGCAGTGTTAAAAAAAAGCTTTGCTTACAGTTCTCATCACATAAAAGTGATGAGAAGTAAAAGAAATGAAGGACAACCGTATGTTATTCCTGTTAGCGTGCCTATGGAAGTGTAATGAAACTGATCGCACAAGCCAATCCTCAGGCACTATTTGCTTATGCAGTGGGGGTTGTGGGCTTCCACATGTGTTTTTTATACACCTGATCCAGGCAGGGTAGCTGTGGGGTAGTGTTGGGCCTGCGCCTTGTGTTTCTAATCACACCGTTGAACCTCCGGACCAGTCTCAACCCACACACCTCACAAGAAACCCATTTGCTAAGAGAAAAAGAAGAAGGCTTCAGTGACAACAAAGCAGCCTTTGTTGCTTGTACCTGCAATCACTCCCCAACAACAACAGTCCGAGTACTAACAAATGGTTTGTACAGTCAAGACTTTGGTACTGTATATGTGTTTCTTGAGCACAAACCCCATTTTCACAGCCATGCTGACAGATGGAAAGCAATGGTATATTATAGCCTATAAATTATTACAGACTTTGTAAAAACAAAGAAAATGATGACCATAGTTTGTTTTTTATTGTTAAGTTATATCAACTCAGATGTTTTTGTTTTTTTATTATGGAGACTGGATTTTCAATCCAATGACCAAACACGTATCTCCTTGTATTGTTGAGTTTGCTCTCATGTAAAGTTTCTTTTATAAAAACTGTTGTTACTTGGTCAAAGCAATGAATAAACCTTTGAATGAAATGAAACACATCTTGTGTTTGCTCATTTATTAACTTTACTGTTGCTTTGTTTATTTGCGTTAACAGATTTTTTTGTAGCTATTTGGGGGCAGTGAAAGAAGCTGTAAACATGATGGCATGTATTATCCATCTATGTGCTGTGCAGAACATTAACATTTACATGTGTTCTCTTGACCAGTTTAAGCAGTAACTTTAGCTGTTGCCAAATTTGTTTGTGGGCATGTAGATTTCAGTGGATTTAATGTTGTAAAACTGCTTCCTGCTGCAGATGGATAGAAGTTTGAACTTAAACAGTACTTTAAAAATAATTAGCTAAAACTCACTCACAATGGCCACTTTCACATTGCATTGAATATATATTTATATAAAAAATAACATCTTTGCAGCTTTAAAGGTAAATAGTATGTAACTTAATAATTAATCATATTTAAATTGCCTCTGTTTATATGTAGGATTGTTTGAAAGCCCTGTTCACAAACAGTTTGTAACAGGCTGCTTCATGTACTTGTGTCTGTGTTTCTTTGCTGATGACCCCAGGCTAAAGTCTTAATTCTTAATCTAACTACAGGCCACTGCTTGACACTGCTCACAATATACGTTTGTTTATGACACACAAGTCAGGGTGGGTTTTAAGAGCTAAACAAACTAATCATGACAAACCACTGGAAGAGCTGAATGTATACAGTAGTGAGCTGCGTCAACCACATGCCACACATTAGTGGTTAGGGTTCTAGCATTTGCTATCTCCTGTGTACTTTTGCTACCATTAGAACAATGTTGGGAGTTTCACTTTATTTGTTTGACCTGGGATGAGATCAAAATCTGTCTCCCAGGGGTTCAAGAGGGCAGCAAATAAAGGTTTCGTAGAGTTTGGGTTTTCTATATGTGCTGACATGCTGTGGATATGGATATAATTGTGGTATTGTGTATCCTGTAACAACCCTGTCTCCCAAAAATTACGTTGGTATACAACTAAACTGCATTCCAGATTACGTTTTTGTGGAGAACGTAATTGGGACGCGGTTACGTTTTCTGTTAACATAATGATCATATGTTCACAGGTAACGTATTTTTTTCCGCCAAAATATCCGATCTGCATCCGGTTTTCTGTCGGCTAAAATGTCCAACGTTACATTTCAACATCCAGACAGGCGAGTGTAGCGATGTTAAAGTGTTTGATGGTTCGGATCAGGCATTTTTTTACATAAAAATGTAACTTCACACAGTCGCTTCACAAATGCAACATCTGCATTAAAAATGACACCAAAACACAATCTTTTTTCTAACCCTAACCTCAGTACTTTTCTTGCCTAAACCCAACCTCAGTGGGGACTTCGGTGTTGTGCTTGGGTCTCCTGCATGTCAACCCCGCACACAATATCTTTACAGGGCTTGCAACTCAGGGAGGCCAGCGGAAGAGTGACTTATGTTGTGCAATTTCTACTGTAGGTGTGTGCTCAGACTTCATTCTCTTTGCTACATCCTGCATTGATGGCTCTAGCAAAACTCATTCTGAATCCGTGCTCCCCAACAAAGCTGAAGACCCCTCTCATATCAGGAAGAATGACGAGGACGCTGAGAAAGAAAACAAGTTCGCTAGAAGTGGTTTGAGAGACAGGAGATGGTTGTTGCACCTAGAGTGGGAACTGAAAGATGGCCCATTCTGACACTTAGAAATAAGCCTATCAAGTTTTGTGACCTCTTTTCCTTCACTGCTCTGAGCCAGCCAAACCCCGCCTTCACTGAGCCACAATTTCCATTGAGAAACTAAGTGTTATTCCATGCTGCCTATAGCTTCTTCCTTCTTTTTTTCATTCATGCCTCTTCTTTGTGCTGCTGAAAGATTTGAAAGCAGTTGTGGAACTGCACGGTTATCTCACACGAGACGGACAAGTGGAGATTCTCAGTTGGAACGGCCTGCAACTTGACAGATTCCAGACTTCACCTTGGCCATTTAGTCTGCTCAACTTCACCGACAGCAGGCAAAACCACACAGAATGAAATCCAAGAATGCAGACACTCTGAAAATCATTTCACATTTGATGAGGAAATATGACTCCAATGGCATGCTGAAATAATTAGTTACCTTGCTGTGAAGGATGCTTGAAGGAGCCCCTGTTCATTAGATCCAGGACTTTTGCTTGCTTCTGGACCTTGCACACAAAAATGGGTTGTTTTGGATCAGCTGTATCTTCATGGGTGTTTGAGGAAGTGATGCATGCAGCTCATGGATGCATCATGGACACTGTGAGAACCAAAGACATCACAATTAATTCAGGTTTATATATATAGCACCAAATCACAATACAAATCATTGCAAGGCGCTTTAAATAGTAAGGTTACGACCTTACACAACTATATGGAAGTATATGGTCAGAGAAATGTTATTTACAAATTACACCACAAATCTGTAGAAGAGTGCAGTATGAGTTTGCATAAGACTGGAAACTTCCACTGGATTATACTGACAGAATTAATTATGTTAAAGTGCAGAGGGAACAATTCATTACTTCAGAATTAATTTAAATTTTCAAATGTCTTGCAAAAGTGCTCTTATACTGGATTTGTTTTGTTATTTTTGGAATGGATTTATTGTAAAGCACCTGGCTTTAGAAAGGTACAATTTAATCAAACTTTGCTATACTTTTCTTTGCTTTAACTTAGGACAGTTAAAATATTTCCTGTCTTTATTTCTCATAATAAATGCCTTGAAACCACCATAAACAAGAAGAAGAGAGCTATGCTTACACAGAACCACACGTAAATGCCATGTTGTGGCCAAATTTGGACATGCTGGGTGTTGTTCCAGGTGGTCTTCATCTCAATTTTCTTTTGTGAGAGAGTCTGGGTCTGAAATGGGGGAAATGTGACACATGCCATTTTAAACAAAAAGGGTCAACTGCAATTGTAAGAACAAACTGTGGAGGCATGCACATTGTTCTGAACTCAGAGCAATGGGAAATGAATAAATGTCAGTGGTTGAGTTGCCAGAGTAAACTGTTCTCACAGAAAGGGAGACACATTTCTCATGAAGTGGAACAGGGATGATTATTTGGGGGTGTTAAAATGCAGGACATCTCTGCTTTGATACCTGTTGTCAAGTTTTTATTCATTATGATTTCACCATGCTGTGTTGGCTCTTTTACTTGTTGGTGAGAACACTTACACAAACTCCAACTACACAAAAGATTTCTTCCTTTTCCAGTTAAACAATCCCAGTCACAGTCTCACCACAAACCCTGTAACACAACAGGTCTCATGTTCAGAGGTTACTTCCCATTTCCCTCCTACTTCCAAACAGGCTCACCATACAGAACCACATGCACATGATCTCCTTGCTTGTTTACTTGATCAAAACACTTGTGAATTTCCCTGCCAGGATCCTATGTCTCAGTCTACCCAAGCATTACTCGCACACATATGCAGAGGGCTGAAGAAACAGGCAGTTTAGCTGCATGATTCTCAAATGTTTCCTAACAAACCTAGACCCTCGTAATTGGCCATCTCCTGTGCTCCTGAGACAGACTGACTAAACAGCTGCAACAAACAATGACACCCCTTCCGAGACGCTGGTGCAGGGTCTGAGCCACTACGTGACTGCCAATTTAGCATCAGGGCAAAGAAGAACCTGTGAACAGCAGACTGCTTTGAGGGGGAAACCTGGTACTTCCACATCTATCTGTGATGACAGGTCTATTTTCGTATACTATACCTATATTACTATACCATACTTTACCATATGTAGTATACTACATCTTTCTTTCTTTCTTTACTTCTTTACTTTAAGTGGCAGATGATTTTATCCAAAGCAACTTACAAGGAGCCCTGAGTGTCTTGCTCAAGGACACACCTGAAATGGGGGATGGGCTAGGAGTCTGGGCTGGGAAATCGATCCTGCCACCTTCTGCATCCCCATCTGATGCTTATCCCATTGAGCTACCAGGCCATATACTACATATACATATACTTGGTGTTACCATATGTATACCTCATATAGATATATAAAGGTGGCACAAGACCAAGCAGAAAGGATCTTATATTTGTAAAATTTACTTTACAGTCTTTTACAATAGTTTGTTACTTTTATTAGCTACAACATTAGTCTTATAGTAGTTATAAGGTGTGGGGAAATGGGCTAAACAAATCTGAGGGGTCACAAGATAATTGAAGGGATAAGAATTAAAAACATACACTTTGCTGTCACAAATAATTTTACAAGATTTCAAAATAAATCTCAATACAAGATCCACTTAATAATTTTTTGCAGTGTTTTTGCTCAGTTTGCTGAGTTTGTTGAGTATAGCAGTTTGGTCACATGACAGCAGAGCTTGTTGAAAGATGAAAGTCTGTCAATTTGTAAGGGTTGAGTTCTGCAAAATAAAAGTAGGTGTAGGTGTGTTAAATACATAGACTACTATATACACTGACCTGTGATCTACATCATCCTGGTTGTTATATGTTCCCTTCTGACTACCTCTGCCCAATAGTTTGTTCATTGTTTCTTTAAATACTGAAATCATAATCTTTTCTCACCTGTAATTTTTACAAAGTAGAAGGAAAATTCCTCTTTTGGTTAAACTGCTTACTGTGGAACTTCAACCTGTGGTGAAGTAGGTATTTCTCAATTTTAAGAAGTCAAAACTTCTAACTCATGGGAACCACTGGTCTGGGCTTTGTTGGGCAAATTATGATTTACTATTCTAGAAGAAGGTCATGGTCATGATGGTCCAAATATTTCTGTACAAAATGGCATTATTTATCAATTTAAGAAAAACTATCATTGCAGTCTTATTTCAGCTCCTGTGAATGAACTTTGGTTGTTGTCAATTGCTGAGGCAAAAATAACAGTCACAGCAGTACCATATGCCATGATTGCTGTTTTTGGAATTCTGTGGTGTCACCAGCCAAGCCACTTTACTATCTAAAGTTCATCCTCCAAAGCTGATTGGACTACCCATTCCATGCGAAGGTTTTCTCAGCCAAGCACTAAAGTGTTGGTTTTGGCCTGATGGACTGGGCTGTTAGGGCAGCTGGAATCTTGCAATGTTTGCACTTTGCACAGACATTGCCTCATTGAGGTGAGTGTGTCATCCTTCTACATTCATAAGCCCAGCAACAAATAAAAAAACAAAACACACACACACACACACACATATATATACATATATATGTATATATGTGTGTGTGTGTGTGTGTGTGTGTGTGTATATATATGTATATACGTATATGTGCACACACACACATACAGAGAGAGATAGATATACAGATTTTTATTTATGTATATGTAATATATATACATATATAAACCTTGATAGATTAAACAACAGAGAAGATAGCAATCACCTGACACTGCTTGTGTCAGATGATCCAAAATTTGAGGGAGTAAAATATTGGAAGAGATAGCCTAGTAATTTAGAGACACCAAAGAAAAACTAAAACCTAATATTTAGTTGTTTGCAAATCCCATGTTTGCACTATTTGCATGACACCTGTCACTCGCTGACATCCCCAAACTGTTGCTTTCTTCTTTTGATTTGCTTTTCCAGGTTTTTAATGCAACTTCTTTCAGTTCTTTCTTTGTAGAGTTTTCTCCATTTGGTCTCCTCTTCAGCAGGTGAAATGCAAGTTCAGTTGGGGTACGGTCTGGCGATCCACTTAGCCACTCTATGCTGAGTTATCAGAGCGTTTTGGAACATTGTCATACAACTCTTAACAACAGTTGTAATGATTTTCTCTGTAAATTAGCAGATGAAATGTTATAACATCAATAAAGATTAATGATCCTGATCCAAAAGCTGCCATTCAACCTAAAACATGCTTCACAGATGAGCTTGTATGGTTTGGATCATGAGCAGAGTCTTTCTTCCTTCCCACTGCGACCTCCTGATCACGTGAGTTAATTTAATCTCATCAGTCCATAAAACTTTGTTACAGAATTTCTGTGGCTCATCTCTGTACTATTCTGCAGATTCCAACTGCTGAGAGGTTTAAATCTTGAAACAGAGGATGTGGAGTCTATTTTGAGTGTTGATCAGTACACCAGTGGTTTATTTCTTTTTCAAGACATTCCAAATTGTTGGACTGATTATGGCCTATATTACAGTAGTGTAATGTCACTGAATGGTTTCCCCTCTTTTCTCAGTTTCAGAATCGCTTAATTTTGTCCCAAATAGTTTTCATGCTGATTTACCCTGTTCAACAGCAACAGTCTTCATATGTAAATTCAATCAATCAATGTCACAGGACAAACCTGGGTAGCAGAAGAAACAAGTTCAGTCACAAGTTCCAATCCTTTTGATCACGTAAAATTTGAAAAATCATCTGATACAAAAGGTGGTATGTTTTCTCCCATTTAACATATCAGAGTGTGCATTGCATCAGATAAAGCTGGAATTCTGAACTTTTGACTCAAAAAGAGGTAGTCCTACTGTTTCAATACATCTAGAGGGTGTACAGATACATGGATGCGCTGGGACACATCGTCAGTGATGTTTCCTGAGATCCTCGGGTGCTTCGGGTCTCACAATATCAGACACCCTTCCTCAGGTGACCCAGTCAGGGTTGATCAGGCCCCAACTTGTGTCCCAGCAAAATTGCCCCACTTCTCAGAGACCTTTTAATCAAAATCCACCTCAATGCTCTTTCTGCTGCATCTGTGGAGAATTTCATGGCTCTCCTTTTTTCAGCTTCTTTGATACGGAGCAAGGTGTATATCTTACACAGACAGCGAGCAGCAAAGCCTCCATACCCCACCTCGACCGGCTCAAAGTAAGCATCCAGCCCCTCCAATGGCACTCCTCAATGAGCTGCTGTTACTTAGGCCTGTGCTCACTGGCCTCCTCAATGCAGTCCTTCCACAGGACTGTCAACTCCTGTAAGAGGACCTGCCTGGAAGATACCGATGTCAGCACTGTATCTGGTCTCAAAGAGGTTGGCGTTATAAAATCTGGGAATTGCCTGCCCAAGTCGACCTGGTGTTCCCAGTCTGGTGCTTATGAGAGCAGGCTGACTGATTGTGAAAGCTGTTGGGGCTTCTCCCCAGCTCTTACGAAAGCAATCTTCTTCCCGGTGCAAATGTGTTTGTTAGTTGCCACTGCTCTGGAGATGGCTTCTGCCACTGTCTTTAGGACCCAGTCATGCCAGCTGATGGGCAGCTGCTCAAAATATGCTCCAAGGTCCCTCTTTCTGGACAAAGTGAACAAGTTGAAACATCTCTTTTGCCCCAGACATGTAGATTGGCCAGACTGTGGTTCGGCCTTCCAGATGTCATTCCAGGTCAGCTTACTCTCCAGTGCTACCTCCCACCTTGTCCATGTCCCCTGCTGCCACATGCTCACCATTCTGCTCTTCCTCAATTCCTGCTCAGACTTCCTCCATAACCAGGTGGCATCTTTCTTTGCCAATGGCCCCATTGTACCAAGGCTGTGGAATTGCACCCAGTCCAGTTCACCTTGTGTCTCAGCCGAGACTCCGCTCCTTCCAGCCCCTTCTGTGCTCTCCACTTCCTACCTGTCCGCACTGCAATGTCTGCACATGCCACTCTGGACTCTCTGGAGTCACAGTAGACTAGGACTTCTCTCATACATGAGACCTTGAACTCCTCCTCCAGGCTGCTGATGGGAAGTTGGAGCTTACTGCACTTGCCATAAAAGGCTGCACTAGTGAGACTACGCGGAAGGTCTAGCCATTGTCGATGATCTTTTTTCCAGGGTTTCTACTGTAGACAATGTTACTTCGTACACCAGCAGAGGCCAGAGGGCAGGTTGGCCATGTTGGTACAACCATGCATTGAGCCTACTGGGTAGGCCAGACTTGTCCACTGTAGACAACCAACCTTTGAGCTTCTTAGGCTGCAGTCTAAAACCTTGCCTAAACTGGCAACTGTTTTTTCAGTTATTAATGGATGAATAGTGAATGAATAGTGTCCACCACTCTTCCCCTCTTCGGGACCATGGACCTGGATTTTGTAGGTTTGATGTTCACCCTAGCCCAAGCCGACCAGGTCCTGGAGGACTACATCCAGGAACTAACATGACAGTACTTATGCACAATATTAATATAGTTTAAGTTTTAATATAGTTTTAATAACTTATGATATTTAAACATTCATAAAAGACTGTTTATTTACTATTTAACACTAGAAAAAGTGTATAGGGCTACACAGTGTTCTTGGATTAACATCATTAAAAGTTAAAATGTATAATCTGTAAGTGTAACTTTCCTTTTATCCATGTGAAACATAAATTTATATTTTTCCATTAACAAACACATTATATTTGATAAAGGATTATTGCCCTGTTCAATCCTCCCTTTGTAAAAAATGTTCAATTGTATACATCACAGCATCATATATAATGTTTAGCAAGTTTGAATTATTTCACTTCAACTGACACCTGGATCATGGTGCTGACCTGTCCAACTGAGGAACTGAAATGTGTGCTGTGTAGACCTGTTGTTAAAATCTGCTCCATAAATAAATGTTTTTCTACTAGTAAATATAGTTATACATACTATACTCACTATAGGCAATGCTCATACTAGAGGTTAAAGTATTGCTTTATTTCTGGGGCCCCCTACAATTTCTCAACTTTCAGTATGGATACATTAGGACTTTATTTAAAATCCTGTGAGGGCAGAGATTACCAGCCACTGTGAGTTGTTGCAGCAACACTGGACAAAGTGGAGTGGAGTAAAACAGAAGCGACAACATAGTGTAATGACAGCCAGGGGATCACAAATAAGACATAGAGGGGAGCAGGGCCCAGTGTCTCTGTGTAATATTTCATCACAGAAAAGCTAAATACATTCCTCACTACAGTCAAGTGAAACCACGTCAATGGAGCAGATGTAAGAAATGGCAGCTGCCGGAGGAATGTGGTTTGGCAGCATGTGAGGCCTGGACAGAGACTGGAAGGTCCTCTAACATTAACACTTTGAATACAAAGATACACTGTATATACATACATACATACATAAAAACTTATATCTTTTATATATTAGGAGCAGAGTGATTAGAAGGAAACTACAGCATGCTTGGCATTTGGCAAGCAGCATTTAAAGGGGCATGTAGAAAAAGACTTTCTGTGCTGATAAAAACTAATTATATCCATATGGTGTGAAACATGGTGGTGGTAGCATAATGCTATGGGACTGCTTGTCAATGGCAGGGAAAGTGAGACTGGTCAGAACTGAAGGATGGAAGTGCAGTGTAGTCAAATACAAAGAGATCATTGAACAAGACATGCTACAGAGTGCACATGAACTCAGAGTGTGGTGACAGTTCATCTTTCAGCATGACAATAATACTATCAAGATATGCTGGAGTGGCACTGTCTCTGACAATGTGTGAATGGCCCACTCAAAGTCATTCAAGGACCATAGAACATCTGTGGAGATAAAGAGACTTTCCATCCAATCTAATGAAGCTTGAGAGATCCAGGTGTAAGAAGCTTTAATAATAATAATAATAATAATAATAA
>JAUBNQ010000012.1:29744753-29754925 GCA_032353495.1 Ctenopoma kingsleyae
TGTGTAAGGTCCTAAACCTTACACTGTAAAGTGCCTTGAGATGACTTATGTTGTGATTTGGCACTATACAAATAAAACTGAATTGAAGTTACATGAAAATGACAATGTTGTTCCCCTGCTCTTCAACAAGTAAATCTCCTGTATTGCCTTTGTGCAGTGTCTGAGTGTGCAGTGACGCGATGACATATCTGCCTTCCGTTTTAGCATTCACTTACAGATTTACCAGCTAAATGGACATTTATGGTGGGCTTGTTTTTACATCTGGGACTGAGTTCAGTATGGAGCCAAAACCATGGAGGTAGAAAAAGGACATGAACACAGACCCTGGATAAATGACAAACAGTATGTGTACTTCACACACTTACACAGAAGATATATTGTGTGTGTGTGTGTCTGTTCACATAGTCAATCACAACAGCTAGTTCTTCCTAACACTACCTTGGGGACAGTGGTGATAAAGTTAACTTTGTACACAAGGTATGGAGCTCTACAGTACACTCAAATGAGCTACATCAGGTTCTGGATTTACAGATCCAGATCTTTTAATACTCAATGAGTGTCTTTTACAATTTAGTAGCTGTTGGAAAGTAAGGTATGCCAAAGTCAGAGGGCTGTTAATGCAAACAAATAACATACAATTAATATGTGATCTTCTTGCTATATATAAACTGTGCCTGCTATTAGCACTTGTTAATATAATTCTCCCTGGTCTGAACCACAGTAAATTAAAAGTGAGATCTTAAAAAATTGTCTAGTACTTAATTTCTAGCATGTTTTTCTTCTTGACAAGTTTGGGTCTTATCAGGGCTCTTAGTTTGTAGTAACTCATAATTTACAGAACCCAAATTGTAATTGCTTGTGTCTTCTCCTTGTAAGTCGCTTTGGATAAAAGCGTCTGCCAAGTAAAGTAAAGTAAAGACATAATGTATATATCATGAAGTTACTAACTTGTAGAAATTATAGCTGAGCTGTAACAGAATAGAATTCCTTTAGAATTCCTTTAGATTTTATAGGTGTACCTAAAAATGTGGCCACTAATCCAGCATGAATATACCATGTTGCATGTTATGTCATTATTAATGTATAATGATATGTCACCTACTACTCAGTCTATTTCATCAGAGACAAGAAATGTTCTGCTTAGAATTACTGAAATTTAAGAACCTTAGTGTAACTTGTGTTGTGTGTTTACTACCATTGAAGTGCATCACCTAAATGCTTGACTCTTGGGCTATTACCACCAGCTTTTGTTTCATAAATGTTCATTTTCATTTAACTTTTTGTTTTAATGAACTCACTCACTGTTACTCACCTATTGTTGCTGCTTGTTCTGGGTCAAATGTGTCGTCTGTGAATCTCAAGAGGAGGCTGTGGACAGGAAGAAGGAAATGAAGAGATTAGGACTCATTATTAATCAATGTTTTTCAGCAAGTCTGTTTCACACAGGTTGAACTAGAATCAGGTTTCAATTTGCCCGGGTCACATAACTTGACCTGTGACACCAGTGTCTTATCTTAATCTATATCTCTTTCTATTTATCATTTTTCCTGTACTTGCATTACACAGACAAGCTCTGGTTGACATCACCACTTGATTACAGTTAGCAGGACAAGGTTCACTTCTTAACTATGACTAATCAAGTGGAAAGGCCCTAATCACAGTGCTGATGAAACTTTTCCCTTGACCCAGGCATAATTCTCTTATTTTCCTCATGGACTATCATGAGAGATGCTGCAGCAACAAGTGTTTATTATTTGGGGGGCAAACAGCCAAGGAGGTGCTTGGAGACAGTAAAGACAGAAATGTATTATTTATTTGTGTGAAATGAAACCTGCATATTCTTTGCCAGGCATACATCTCTCTGATGACTGCAGTGCTTCTACTGACTGAAAGAAAACAAATCTGTATACTATTTGAAATTTACTCCAGTCTACTTGATAATTCAACTAATAACATTTAAAACTAATTATAACTATAGCCTGATTATGTTACTGTATTGTTACTTTATGTATAAGCCTACTGATATAATTAATGCAAAACTGCTTTTTGGAAACAACACCCTCAGCCTGAAAAAAGCACTAAATGACAGCATGCAGTACAACCTTGGTCTATGTTTAAGAACTGGCAAAACCTCAGTTCAGAGTAGCATGGTAAGCAAACTAACACTACTTGTGTAATAGTAAAAGGGAAAAAAACATTTCTATAAAGTAAACCAGGTTCACACACAAGACTAAAATGTGAAGTGTGTTATATTCAATACATTACTAGGATAATGTCAAAAACATGCACAGAGAAAGCAAGAACTGACAGAGTAACTGCTGCACAGATTAAACTTTATTGCCAGCAGTGTGTGATCTCAGCAGCTGAATTTATACAAATATCTGAGATTATTCACAACCACTCTAATGCTTGACTAATACAAAATGAAAGGTATTCCAATGTCCCTTTTACATTTCATCCTTTGTTGATCACAATGAAGATCCAAGTCTTGAAACTACTAGACAAAGCCCTAAAGCATCTCTGGGTCATGTTACAATTTGTTATTTTGACAATCTAAGGCTTGGTAATCAGTCAGCTCAGAAAGGCGATTTCTTCGGCTTGTCAACAACAGCACGTTGGGAAGCTCGTTATCCATGTACGTGCTATGGTTCTGGAAGTCATGCTGTACTCTGTACCATAGTTTGCAATGTGATGGTTGATGGCTCAGACAAGCTATCATTTTTATGTGCTGCTGGAAATCTTTTTATTGACAAATGTGTCCTGAATGAACATTAGTCTTGATTTGTTGTTATAGTACATTATGTGTGATGCTTTTGAGACACTGTTCTGTAAGTGATTGTTATTTCACGTCATTTGCAAAGTGAATACATGTTATCTTAGCTAACATGTTAACCTAGCCATTGCAGTTAGCCTGACTAATATATTAGAAATCTGAAACCATAAAGACAAACATTTAGAGTTACATTTGCATTTTTTAGTATGTTGAACATATTTGTGCAATGTGATCATACATTGGATTACATATAATATCGTCAACTGAACGTTAATGAAGCACACATGCACTGTTTAGTATTCATCATAAACACCACTAAACCAAATCAATGAACCATGCTGTTTATAACTGGCTTAAAGGCTGTTTTGCATTGCCATACCACTGCTGGTGAACTGGCATGTTACACTGGCAACGCTAAAAATAAAAGCTACATGATTTAAAGCAGCATAATAGTATATGTCTAAAATCACGCATTATTAAAGACACATTTTCATATTCATTAGGGAGAGGTAGTGGTGTTACAGTCTTATGTTACTGTTGAAACACAGCAGTATATGGTGGACCAGGGGACATTAACTGATATTTAAAGATACAATATGCAACTTAATTTAGCCCTAGCATAAGACTGAATATAAAGTCACTGTGCTTCCACTATGCAGGAACAGATGCACTTATGGAACAGTGGCCAGCAGCATTCTGAAGACAGGAATCTGTCTGGAGTAGTCTCCAGAATGAAAATAAAATTCATTACAGCCTATGCCATTTCAAAACAAGCAACAACAACAACAACAACAAAACAAATGATTTTTTCAAAACAAAACTCAAGTGAGGTCTGCAAATATTTTGACTGGCCATGTTGAAGTTCAGCACTAAGCTGCTCAACAAATTCAGCTTGTTAATTACATTATGATGCTATGGAACATTCATTTTTTAATCAGAAAAAAGAGCAGCGGTGGAAAAACTATTCATTTTACTTAAGTAAAATACCATGTGGTGGAGGAAGTACTTAGTGCAGTTGCAATACCACAGGGAATAAATATTCTGTTACAAGTAGTAGTCCTTACTCAAGTAAAAGTATTGGCATCAAAATATAATTAAATTACCTACCACACAGTGTGTCCGATTATGTAACCACCAAGACTAAGATTTAATCAAACAATGTAGATGTGTGAAGATGACAACCTATTCTCTGTTTGTGTCCAGTTACAAAGAGGTGACCAGTCAGTCTGTTAAGACATTGGACTCATAGGTCACATAACTTTACATGGTCCAGTGATGCCAATCAGCAGAAAGAAAGAAACAGGATTCAACATTTAATCATTATTAGGTTTCATGGTTATTTTTCACAAAATTCTTGCAATTCATTTATCAATGTGATCTGTGCTGTGATCAGAACTCACCATGTTGGCTACTTCTATAGTGTCACACACTTTTGAAAAGAGACTGAATCATTTTTGTCCTTTTAGCATCTGTTTGGTCTCCTTTTCTTCCCATTTTTCTTGCAAGAAAAAGCTGCCTCATAACTGTGCACACCAGAATGTATGTCGGGTCTCAATTTAAGCCACAACCTCTTCCAATCGAGCAGTTTGATAATATGTAAATGATTCTCCAGGGTGAGTAGTTCCTAACAGAGAGCTCTGATTTCCACATAATGGCAAAGTCAGCAGTGAGTTAAAAGCTATGCAGCATATGCAGTATTTCTACTGAGGAATATATTAACTGTGAACCAGTTACCTGTAGGCGCTACAAATACAGTAATTAACATTACAAACTGGGGTAATTCTTGCACTAAAATCTAGTTATTCACAAAAAATGTGACTGTTACAGGTCACATCTTAAACGTTACATTTCTTAGCATAGAGGTGACTAAGAGAACTATCGGCGCGTATGACCGTAAAACCACATAGACGGTTTCGAATGCAACGAGAACATCTTCATCCAGCTATGTCATACGTGAACAGAGATGATGTCACATCCAGCTAACGCAATGACAGCTAGTTCATGTTAGCTGACCAGCTTTAGCTTACAGTTACGTTACTCGGATATTGACACGTTTATCATATTTAGAAGAAAGAAATCCACAGCTGAATCTACGTTACATTATTTAAAAAAAAACATGAAATATATTTTCAACATCACTTTCTTTCGCTGGCTGTTAAGCTAATACTAGCTAGCTAACGTAAGCAGTGAGCCACGACATCAGTTTCTTAGAGATAACTTCAGCTTACCTGGACTTCCCAACACCACTTTCCCCAATTATTAGTATTTTCAGTGTCGTTAGTATATCTTCTTCCATTTCCCCTTCACAATGAGCTGTGTAACTCAACAAATATTAACAACAGACTGGTTAAAGTGACGATCTTGGGTAAAATACGTTACTGTTTACGGCTCTACAGTAGTGATGGGTCGTTTGCGAACGAGCCGGCTCTAAGAGCCTATCCTTGTAGAGAGCCGGAAGAGCCGACTCCTGTCTGAGAGAGCCAACACTTCAGCAGCTCTGCTGAGAATCCTTGCAGGCAGGGGTGGGACTTTATTTTGATGGGCACACTATGCGGCCAATCACATGCAAAGTCAGACTAGGATCATACCATTATGTGAAATAAGGAAGGGGGGGCAGATGCTCTGAAGACAGTGTACGGGTATAAGCCAGGTACACTGAGCAACGGAGAGACTTAAATGCAAGTGGGAAAAATTGAATAAATTAGCAACATTTCGGAATGCCAACCTGCAGTAAAGACATTTGCTGTATATAGAGTCATAATGTTAAGACTTTCGCCTTTATTTATTTGATTGGTTTACTGTTGTTCTGTGTTCAGTTGAAGGTTTGATTAATAATTTTTTTTGTAATATATAAAAAAGGCATTTATGAAAACACTGGGAAAAAAAAAATTGCTTACCAACACACAAACCATTCATAATTGCTAAATTAGGCTAAAATAGAAGGCTCGGAGCGATACTAAATGAAGAGCCATTTGGGAGCCAAGCCAAAAGAGCTGAAGCTTTGCAAAGAGCCGGACTTCCCATCACTACTCTACAGAGATCGTTTAACAGACAGCGTTTGTTATGGAGTGTCACTCCAACCTTCTCTGGTGTGACTTACGGTTGGCATTTCTACGCGAGTATATTTATCCTATTTGTAATTACATTACAAACACACTTGCAAGATATGGAAATCAGGTGTATATTAATAAAAACACATTTTCCGCTAAGTTGTATGTGGCACACAACATCAGCAGATGTCTATTAATTGTCATTGGTTTCAATAAAAAAAAATTTGTTCACACATCGTTATATTTCGAGAAGCTGCATATAGAATTTTAATCATTATGGGAATAAAAAGAAAAACCATAACTTTAATTACACGTCTTGCTCAGATCATATACAGTGGCAGTCAAAAGTTTGACTTCAAAGCTATTAAATAAATAAGGATTTATGTAGTAAGCTAAAAAAGTGTATTTTAGGTATTTTAGATTCATCAGAGTAGTCACAGGCACTGCCTTGGTGACAGTTTATACATTACTGGCAACATCTTAACCTGATACATGAGGCTTTATGGCCCTTATTTTGAAAAAGTCAAGGCATCATTAAATTATTAAAATTACTAAACTTACCTAGAAATGTTTTTAGAAAACAGTTATATTTTCTAAATATAACTGTTTTCTTCCAGTCATACAGGAAGACCCACACAGCTCACACACAGTGTATTTTATTTAATAAATAAGTCATAAACGACACAGGGAGAGAACGTGATAATGAAATAAAAGGCACTTAGAAATCAATACTGGACTGGACTGAAAGCATTTTAGAGGCATCTGAAATACACTTGCACAACAAAATGGACCCACACTGAGCTCAACCAACAAGCTGACAGAAAAATGATTTTTGGTGTATATGACAAGAACACAGGAAATGACCTGAGGGTATGTAATAAAGTTACTGCAGCGAGTACAACAATGCTTCATTAGTTACTTGCATTTTTATCATAACTGTACAAATTGTTTGATTGTTCATTGTCACCACAATTGCATCATTTTAACAAACGGTGTACAGTCCCTTTGTGATAGTATATCAATACAAATAGTAATAGGTGATACTATATTATCTTCATCTTGTGTATTTAGTCCTTCAAGAGAAACAACAGTACACTGTGCGAGTGCACTGTGATCTTAAACACAGGCTGTTACTAAGGTGCAGTAAAAACTACATTTATTCACCACTGCATCTGTTGCTATTCCACATAGTTTACAATCTAAGTTGAATGTTAAATATTATTCAATATTTCCCATTGCAGTTGCTTTCTATATATACACACACACACACATAAAGACATGTGCTGCTATGGCTGACAATGTACATATTACACTCAGGTCCTGTCAGGAACATACAGAAAGTCAGTGCACAAAGAGACAAGAAAAGTCACAGAGGTCAGACAGAGACAGAAGCTGAACAATGTGTTGTTCAACTTCTGCAGATATGCAGCTAAAAAGCATATACATATCCATTATGCTGTACATCTAAACTACAACAAATGCATATAAATCATACGTGTTTAGCAAAAAAACAGATGCAGTGGCTGAATGGTACATTAAAATGATAAGCCAACAAGAAGAAATTAACCCAAACAAACTAAATACTGCAATCAAATACTGTGGAGTGGAGTTCTTTGAAAACTATGATGCAATTATTTTCCTTCATATTTGGGGTTGACCACAGTGGTGACAGCACTTTTGTAGATCGGATTTTCACCCTAAAAAGCAAAAAAAGTGTTGTTATAAATCAGTGATAACTGGGAGGTTCTTATTAGTTCCAGACAAATCCCGCAAATCACACAGAAAAACCAGGTTATTCTCAGACACAAAAGTAGTAAAAGTATGTGCTGTAATAAAGTGCTGTCACTCACTACACAGCCATGCCTTTGTGATAAACACCAAATATTATACAGCCCTTTATTAAAACATTTACTTACCTACAAGATGCAAGCTGTTTTGTATTTGAAATCTGAAGACATATCCTCAAGTATTGTACACACTCACACTTCAGGCAATCAGGCAAATACTCATCTTACTATTCAACTTAATATTGTGTTGTTGTTTCAGAAGACAGAGGAAATGAAGGAAATACAGAAGCTGAGGGGAAGTGAGGAAACACATACAGACTCATTCCATGCAGGGAAATCAGGTGGAAAGGACATACAAACTTAAAGGACAGCAGCTTTACGTCCATAGTGTGGGTTCTGGAACTGATTGATAGGACTCTTGTATATGGGGTTTTCTTGCTACAGGTGGAGAACGAGGACAGAATAGATTTCATGAGGGAAAAAGGATAAGAGCACAGAAAAAAGAATGAAAATGAAGCGTCAAGGGAAAAAAGGTACAAATAAAGTGGGAAAGACAATATGAGAAAAGAGAAAAAGATGTGAATGCTTTGTCTAACTTTGTTCACACACAGCTGTACTGACGATCAAATGGTGAAACTATGGCTCTTTGTGCACTTTAGAACTTGAACCCGTTTTGATTTAGAACCTTTGTAAGTAGGTTACAAGATAACAAACCCCTGGACACAGACATATTAGTCTTTTTCTTCCTGGAGGTCTGTACATTACTGAGGCCAATCTCACACACCTACTCACAGACAGACTGTAGTATCATTAATACAGATTATTCTAAGATCACACAAAAATATAATGAATGGAAAAGTTTACTGAAGTGAAGTAAAAAAAAAAAGTATCCTGTTCTGCATGTGTGAAGATTGTGATATAAGAGTTGATAGGAAAAAGGTTGTTTCAGTTGTTTCAAAGTGCTTCAGGATGCTTTGTCTTGTTATGCCGTCAGAAAATCCAGGTGAGTCAGAGTCTCACAAGCAGTTTCAGTGCTGATTGTAGACATCTGAATATCATCGAACATGCAAACACTGTGGCTGTGACACAAAAGCACCACTAGGCGACAGCATTATGCTGCACATAAAGTTCTACTGAATCTTTCTGTCGTGTTGATGTTGGTTGATGATGCTACAGAGGGGAAAGTATGAAGAGGAGGAGCTATGGCCACTCCTCAGAAAAAGTCCAGCTATGCTCAGAGAGCATAACATTCCCAAAAAAGTCCACACGATCTGACATTTTATCTTTTATTTTGAGTGCTGCTCAAAAGCAACACATTCAATCCATGTCTGCAGCTGTGAGAATGTAAAGAATGCAGGCAAGTCTGTGAATCTCATCTGTTGGTAGGAACAATAATCTTGTGGCTTTGCATAGCAGCCAAACAACACCTGTTTTCCACATTTAAATAACTGAACTTTAGCAAACAAATATTTATCAGGCTCATCTTTCACAGCGGCTCTTACAGTCCTGGACACTCACCGTATCCCATTTGGCATTCATCTTCTCTTTCTCAAACTTGGCAAACTCTCTTCTGTCATGAATGATCATCAGCAGCTTCCAGATGAGCAACAGGGCTAAGCCAATGAGGACAATACCAGCGACCACACCCGCCACGATTGGGATGATGTCAGGACCGGCAGGACAGTCTGAAACATATGGGGGTGCAGCATGTGTTTAGGCAGCTTGAAATAACAAGACAATGGCAACAACAAACCATCACATGGCTGTATGACAATAAATAAATGATCTATTTTTGAAGCCTGTAATTAGCTTTCTCTGTAACAGAATGTTTCCACACGCTGCTTCAGGGAGGCCAGCTGTCTGCTTACCCAGCGTCTCCACCACATTCACTTCTTTCTCCGTGTTGTTGTTGACAGCATAGGTGTAGTAGAACCAGCAGTCGTTGGCGTCCCTCTCCTTGCAGTGCATCACAGGGTAAGAATAATCATTGGGCTGGGGCAACTTGTCTCTGTCCTTCACTTTAATTAGGTTGAAGTAGCTGCAGTCTTGCTCACATGTGTCCTTCTTCTCACCTGTGCCAAATGCCCGACACTGGACGCACTCTCTGGAGACAACACGTTTTGTTAGATTCAAGATTCAAAATTCAAAACACTTTATTAATCCCAGAGGGAAATCATTTTGGCATGTTACAGCAGCTCTCCGTTCAAACAGAAAGAAAGAGAAAAAAAAAGGAACCATAACCAGAAAAGATTAACACCAACATAAATTCTAAATACTCAATTTACAGAACAAAAAAATAGGCAAAAAAATAATAAAAGTCAATCAAAACTATGTCATTTCCGGTCATAATCAGTCCTGTGTGTAATGTAGTGGATTATCAGATTATAAATATGCTATAAATATGGTTATGATAGTTTTCATCACCCCAACCCTTAACCTAAAGGAGAGGAGTTGTACAGTTTGATGGCCACAGAAAGAAATTACCTTCTGTGGCGCTCTGTGGAGCACTTTACATTGATCAGTCTCTGGCTGAACGTGCTCCTCTGTCCAGCCAGGACACTG
>JAUBNQ010000012.1:29770914-29781669 GCA_032353495.1 Ctenopoma kingsleyae
CTCAGTGACCGAAAACGGCAAACCATACACAGGGGCACCATCTTAGTAAGTCACAGGTTATTGCTACCAAAGGTGGTCCTTTTTACACCATCACTATGTATGTTTAATGAGTGTGTTCAAACAAGACAAAAGATCATGACTATGTAGTGCTGGGCGGTATACCAGTTCAAACGGAGGGCATATGGGTAAAAAAAATTAATGATTTAAAAAAAAAGAAAGAAATACTTTTGCGAGATCTCACAAGACTTTTATTGTAAAAGTACTTCCGGGTCAGTTGGTTACCATAGATACGACAACAGTGGAGCATATACAACTGCATTCGTAGAGTTTTACATTGAACGTGGCATCAAATATAAAGACATTAAATCGGTGTTTGGCAGTAAACACGATTTACATTTAAGTGAGAGACACTCATGCATGGAGAAAAAAAAACGTGAAACAGTCATAGTTAAAAATACCATGGTAATACACGATATGAAATACGATCATCACATTTCCTGATGAATTTATGCAGAAAGATCAGGAATGCAAATAGTTTTCTTGTTAGTGTATCCAGACATTAGCTGAAGGTGACAACACAAATGTCTAAAGCACTCCGGTCCGGACATTAAATGGACTTCACCCAGTCAATTTATTTGCACAAAGTCTGTAATGTCTAATTGAGCCCATGAATACAGCAGGTACTTGTCCAGAGGATCCACAGTTATCAAGTGAGCACGCGGAGGACATTTCTATCATATGACTGGATCTGCTTTAATGTGCTGTAAATGATCCTGTTTTGTGTCATTTGCCACCTGCATGTTCTACCCAGGCACCACCTCCTGCCTATTGAGTGTATCCAGTAGGCAAGAACAAATCTTACTGTGACAATTTCCTGTTGTGTTGTATGTGTGAAAAGGTGATCCCGGACAAAGTCTGAACCTTTATTTGTCAGACACTGTCTGGAGTCGATGTGAGAAAACAGCTACAGACTTGTCCTGAAGCCACTCCAGTGTTATCTTGCTATACTGGTCTGTACCTCACACAGAATTCTTTGGGTTTCATTGGTTTGTCTCTCATTGTGATGTATAGTGTGAATTGTGGGACATTATCTACACAGGTCTGGGCCTTTTTAAACTACATGCAATGAATTCAGCTTGCTACAGGTGATAAGTTCTACACTCGCGTCAAAAAGCAGTATAGCAAACAGGATGCAACTGACCAACATTGGAGTTCCACAGCAATAGGTCTGAATAATTTTGTAAACAAGAAATTTTAGTTTTGAATTCTTCATTAATGTGCATTTTTTCTACTGTTATAAATAAATTAATAAAACAGTAAAATGTGCAAAAAATTAAATGTGAGAATACTAACTGCATACCAATTCCTGGTTCCACATTACACAGTTCCCACAATTGCAGTAATATTAACTATACTTTGAATTTTTCCATATGTTGGAAGAAGCAGAATTTTCAACCTGGAAATAGCATTAAATTACACTTCTGCTATCCCCAGAACCATAATCCTTAGAAACCATACCAACATATAATTTTGAACATGCAAGAAAATGCAAAGTAAACATGATCTTGTTTCCCTGACATCATTATGTAGTATATAATCCAGTCAGTTTGACTAATAGGTTTGAAGAAATGTGTGCTCCAATAAGTACACTTCCAAAAACAGTCTGTGTATTTTGGATGTGACAGAAATATGAATCAAAACTGTGTGGAAGGGAGGGGTGAGGACTATCAGATGCTCCAAACATTTGTGATCATGGGAAAACAAAAGAATGAACATATTCCTCTCTAATTAGCTCACTCACTCTTCAAGTATTTGTCAGACATCAGAATGCACAGAGCTTTGTGTGTGTAACACATGTGCACTGCTGTTTCATGTTGTAATACACTGGCTGGACAACTATTGTGTTTGTCTTTTTCATTTTCATATTCTAGATCAGATTCCAGATCAAACATGTGGCTGGATTTCAGAAGCTGAAGTTTTGTAAGAAAACCAATCTATTTGTATAATATTGAGATGGCATCCAGAGCTGGTGAAAGCCACTGTTTTGGGTATAGTTGGGCTGACAGGAAATCTTCTGCAAGTTGGCCAATAGCAACAGAGTGAGACTGGGGGAAGGGGAGACTTAAAGACACAGGAGCTCAAACAAGCCTTTTTAGTCTCAAGAACACAGGACCTGTTGCATAATAAGGGATTATAATCTATTTACACTCAACTTCAAAATCATATCATCTTCTATCAATAGCGCATCAGATTAAATATAAACCCTAAATTAAGCTTAGTATGGCCACTTAAAGTTCCTGGACCTCCTGTATCCAGTGTGAAAATCTCTGGTGTAGCTTATTTGAGCCACACAGTAATGAATAAGTGGATTTACTTTGCTTAAAATTGAGCTGTATTTGCAAGTACTTGGAATTACTTACTTCACTAAGCACTTCCATGAATAATGACCAGGAGCATTACAGAGACTGCCAGGGAACCAGCCCAACAGTAAAGCAGACACTACAGCAGTAAAGAACTGATGGCCAATCAGTCACAGTGCTCTTTGTAGAACAAGGCGTGGGTTTCCACAATCAGACTGTCTGTTCTTCTGTGAAAAGCCATGAAAAGCAAGAGTGGAAAAGGAGGAAAAACAGGAAAAGGCGGTGCACAACTGGGAGGGAAAGGAGTCGCCAAAGGACAAAATCTTACAACTTACAGACTTTCCTCCCCTCTGCTGAGTTAGCCCTTTAATCTAACCCAATCCCAATCTGTACCATATTTGTTCAGTTGCTAAACCTTTTTCAGTGTCAACAGAATATTTAAGTAATGAAAGTGTGCAAAAAGTAAAAAATGACCAGCTCTGCGTGACAGTATCTTCTTCTACTTCAGCTCCATTCATATTTAAAACATTTTAAGATGCATTCAGTTACTCCAGTGTCATGTCTATTTTTTCGGTCTTATACTCTCATCTTCCTTATATGTCTCCACAGTTCCCTTCCTCTCTTCCTACCAATGTCTCCTTCCTCCCTCATACCACCCACATAATTGCTCTGTTCTCTCCCTCCACAGCGAGAGAGCCACCCCATGACTTTACATACCCTTCAAACAGTGCAGTGTGCAGGCCACGTCTGTGCTCTGAGACAGACAAGTCGCAGCACAGAAATGAAGGAGAATACCAAACAGTGTCCGTCTGTGTCTGTCGACCCCCACCCCCACTTCGCACCACCATCCAGAAGACCCACTCATAGCAGACGAAAGCAATGAATCAGGCTTTCCTCTGAGACCATGATAGCAGGCCCGATCCTTATGAGAGACACCATTCCATGTGTCCTCTGCCAAAATAGTCTCAGTGTAAAAAGTGAAACTAATAAGACAGATGTTGTGTGTCTTAACATTTTTTTTACTTTACTTCTAGGACACTGATATAGGCAGATAATCAGAATCAGAATCAGCTTTATTCACCAAGTATGCTAGCACATACAAGGAATTTGCTTGTATGTGAAAAAAAAAAAGAAGAAAGAAATACTTTTGCGAGATCTCACAAGACTTTTATTGTAAAAGTACTTCCGGGTCAGTTGGTTACCATAGATACGACAACAGTTTTGAATTTGAATAGGTTACAGACAACAGCTACAGAATTGGTTGTGAAAAACAGTAAGTTATAGATAATAAATTATAGACAGTGTGGCACATAGAAAGGCAAGACAGTGAATGAGTGTGTGTGTGTGTGCGCATGTCTGTGTGTGTGTGTGTGGAGCAGATGCAGAAACAGTTTACAGTGATCATCTGTTGCAGTGTGTTGGATTGTAGTGTGTAGTTTATGTTCATATAGCAGCAACAATCAGTTGTTGATCAGTGTTATGGCCTAAGGGAAGAAGCTGTTCTTGTGTCTGGTAGTTCTAGCAAACAGAGCTCTGTAGCGTCTACCAGAGGGGAGAAGCTGGAAGAGGTTTTGTCCAGGGTGGGAGAGGTCCTGAAGAGAGGGCAGAGGTGCCCCAATGATGTTCTCGGCAGTTCTGACTGTGCACTGCAGCCTGCGTTTATCCTTTGCAGTGGCTGCTCCAAACCAGACTGTGATAGAGGAGCACAGGATAGATTCGCTGATAGCAGCTCCTGAGGAAGGTGACACTTCTTCAGCTGCCGCAGGAAGTACATCCTCTGCTGAGCCTTTTTGAGGATGGTGCTGATGTTGGTCTCCCACCTCAGGTCTTGGGAGATGGTGGAACCCAAGAGCTTAAAAGTTTCAGTAGCTGACACAGGGGAGCAGAGTATGGTGAGGGGGGGTGGAGCAGGGGGGTGACATCTGAAATCTACTGTCATCTCTGAGACTGAAATTGAAGTAAAGTAAAAGCAGTTGCTTGTGGGAGGCTGCGAATGTTTTCTCTTCCCTTGTGTCTGTTTCACAGTTCTAGCTTGTGAGAATCTTAATGGCCCCTGACACAAGTATGCAAGTCACACAAACCATCTTGATGTCATCTTTTTAGTGGTTTAATGGTAAACTAAAAATACCAGATTCACCGAGACTCTTTGTCACTGTTGTCAAGTAACCACTGTCATGTCATTCACACTTGCTGAACGTGCTGGTTTGATCATATGAGTGTTGTTTGACTGCATCTTGCTTCATTACCGAACTATGGTTTTTAATCAGAACTGCTAGTTAAGGCCAACTTGTCATATCAGCTTGTTGTTTCCTTTGCCTTTTTTGGTCCTTCTATTTGTCCTGATTCCTTCATTCTACTGTTCCTTATTTTCTTACTCCTGTACTACCTTCACATAGATGCCTTGTTGCCTGATTTCTGCACTTTATTTCTTGACTTTCTTTGCTGTTGCACCCTTATAATTTTTTATATCACAACATCTCAAAGACTCATTGAGGAAGTTTCTTGAAATTTGACACTTTGTCCACTTGAACTGAAGGATGAACTGATTTGATTTTGGTTACTGTAACCTCATATACTGTATGCCCCCATTCCAGTCACTGTCATAGCTTGGAATTATATAGGGGGAATTTCATCAACTCAAACATGAAAAAAGGCAAGTTCTCCCCAGCTCGGTGCTAAACTGACTGTGTGTGTAACATCTTAAACTGGAGATAGCATTGCAGCCAAATGACAGTTGGGCATTGGATGTACAGTATACTGCAGCTACTGTACATAAGTAAAAACAACACAGTGAAAAGAATCTTCAGTACTTTTTAGGCAATTTTAATGTACTAACAGTACAGTTGTTTGATGTTTGGCACAGTGCATATAACGTTACCTGAATGTGAACTGGTTGCTGTGCTGATGTACACTGACAGTGGGATGACGCTGAACATGCTTCCTTCTCAAGTTATAAAAAATAAGTTCTAACATTTTGAATACTTAAAAAATATTTAAACAATGGAAATGTATGCCTCTTCCTCATCACTACTCTCCCGAAATCAGAATGACAGTAAACTGAAAACAACAAGCTTTCTCAAGCATCTGTAAAACCAAGCATTTTAGGGAGCCATCTGTCTTACCATTTATGGTGTCTTCTAAAAGCAGATCTACAGAAAGCCAGAGCACCCAGTTCCCACCACCAACCAACATGTTAAAATGTAGGCCCACTCTGAGGATCTTGCGGGATTGTCTGGCTGTGACAGTGTGAGCCCAGGGCTCAGACTGTGGAGCTGGCATCTGCTGTACAATAAGCCTCCACAAACTCCCTTTCTTTGCTTAGTCGGCCCTTCCTTTTGCTGAAACACAGGAAGCTCAACTGGATCACACAGGAAGCCTGTATCATGGTGCCTGGAAACCAGCCACATTTCTCTCTTGAAAGCAAAAATTACATACTAGGCATTCAGTTGAGAAAGGGAGCACAGAGAGAAAATACCTTGTTAGTGAGAGTTTAAAATGTTGCAAGCTGCCAAACAGCAGTCTATTGTTTTTGTTAATTGAGTGTGTCTAATTTCTAAATCTAAACCAGGCCATCCCTGTAATCTAAACTCTGAGAAAATCTAAACTAGCCTGAAAACTGCATCTGACACAATCAAAAAACTCACTGGAAATCAACAAAAAGCTGCCAGATATTCATTTTGTGGCACCAAATCAGAACAGCATCTGTGTTGCTGAGGAGAACTATTTTTGTCATGAAGTGATAGAACACTTCTAACTCTAACTGGCTCTTATATTTCAGTACTACCAACAGCAGGATTGTGTTGTAATATTCCATACATATTCAGACAATCCCATCTGTTGCTGATGTAGTCTAATGCAACATGACACAAAGATAGCAACTGTACAGTAACGATTACTCCACAAGTGACTCCTCCTTTCTATCAGTCAGCTATACTGGAACAATAAATTGAAATTTGAGAGTTTGGTGTTGCAGGAGGTGAGAATGAGGGATTTACTAACATTACATGAAGCTAAAAAAAATTATGTAATATCTGCAGGCCAGCAATAAAATGTAACACTGAATAACTCCTTAAACCACCTCGCAAAAGGTCAGATGAAAGGTTAAAGGATCACCAAGGTATTAGAGTGCATACATACTGAGATGAAATTAATGTTTACTGTGTATCTAATTTAATGACAATACAAACAACAGCATTTCACTCAAAACAACAATGTCAACCAAACAGGGTCAAGGTCAAAAAGTCAGGGAACACAAGCCAAAACACGCTGGTCTAATAATAATGTTGCTCAATAATCTGCAAGTGTTGCTGGAGATTTGATGTTTTCAGTCTGTTTCCTCTCATCCATGCACCTTGGCAGTAGCTGAAGTTGTGAGAGACATTTCTCTTTGTTCAGCAAAGTCAGAACAAACCAGTCACATTGTACATTAGAATGGCAGCACAGTAAACAACAGTATACAAGCTGTCCAACAGAAGCTAAACATCATACGAATGATGTGGAAACTACTGAGGTACAGTAAATCTCAGGCAGCTCTGTTTTTTACTATGTACAGATGCACAGTGAACGTTTGGTCTTAATTTGATTTAAACCCTACAGCAGGCCAGCTGTGGACACTCTTGCTTGTTTCTGCTGAGACCCTAATGCTCAAAAGCTGGCACATTAATGACCGTCAGATGTCTTTTATTAGGCCCCAGACTTGACACTTGAACTAGAGGGCCTCCGTATCTGCTACTGTGGGAGAGTAAAAAAACTGCACAGCTAACACTCAAGATATTCTTTGTGTTAAACATAATTTTCTAAAACTGTGTTGCAGGTCTAAAGATTTATCACTTTCTGGTAAGCTAAGGGCTAAAACATGTAACTGAAACATGCCAAGTTCATGTCCAGCTAGGACCTGTGTTCCATGTCATGCCTCACCTTTCTCACCTGTTTCACATCTAATAAAAGCAAAAAAAGAATTTTAAATTATATTTAATATTCAAAAGCCTAATTAATAAAAAAAAGTTTTATTCTACATTTGCACATACTTCCTGTGATTACAGCAGCTACAGTTGTGGTAAAAGAAACAAGTCAGTGTTCATGTTGAATAAAGTCACATTTCCTAACACAAACTTTTTCATATCCTTGAACTGAGATGAACTGTGAATGAAAGATGCATGCATACTTCTTTTCTGTCTCCCACGCCCTCACAGTTCAACCTTCACACTGTCACAATAACAAACACAGTCTCATAGAGCTCATCCCGTCTGCTACTATTTACTATCAACATAACATTTAGCCTCATACTGTCAGCAGACCTTGGCAAGCAGAGGTCAGCTTTAACTGAGCCATCGCTACTCAGTGTTTCAGAAGCTGTTTTTAGAAGCATGACACCCCCCCCCTCCTCAAAACAGCCCAGAATGTGGAATGTAAGCTCAATATAGAGAGAGAGGAAGAGCGAAAGCTGTAGTTTTGGCTAAAACCACCTCTAGAGGTCACAAACCAAAAGTATGACCCATGTTGCTATCTAGCTGCAAAACTGCACAAATCTGTGCCAAAAATGAAATGAACACAATCAGGCCAGCAAAATAATTCATTGTGATGCAGGCTAATTTTAAATTGCTGCTATCATCTAAACAAGCCCGGAATTTCCATACACTTGGAGATACCTCCAGAATGCCACAACCTGTTGTAGACCTGCTATCAAAGCCGCAGAGTAGGTGTGTGTATGATGTTTGTGTGTGTGTGTGTGGTGGAGGTAAATGGCTGTAGAAGGTGATCATTTGTACCACTTTATGCTTCTGAGCCTGAAATCTCCCCCTCTGGCACAACTGTGTCATGGAGGGAAGCCATATGCATTCATCACTTCTGTCTTACTGGAACAGAAACACACACACAATCAAATGCTCACATAAGGTGAATGTCACTAACTGACAAAGCAACAAATAAATGCACATGACGAACAGAAGAGAGGACTGAGTGTGGCCATTGGTAAGTGGCCTCATAAATCTGGTGGGATCCCGCAGCAGCTGGTCCCCAGGGATCTGGGGTCATATCCGTTCAGCTGGTGGCTACTGGCTCCTCTACAGTGTTTCAACTCCCCTAGTGTCCTACATTTACCCTCCCCCTCAATTAGCACTCCTCCCCCTCCTTCCTTTACTGTCCTTCCCCCACATTCTTTGCTCTCCGTATCTGCTTTGGACACATCCTTGTTTCCTCCATCCTTGCCTCCCTTCCTGCCTCCATTTCCCTGATTAAACTGATGCCTAGGCTTTCTGGCTGCTGTGTGGAGCCAATGACATTTATTAGGCTGTCATCATTCTCCAGCTCTCCTCTGCCTGAAATGGTGGACTGCTGCACGATCCAATCAATGGATCCTGTAAGGCCTGTCAGTTGTACAAAGCATGGTCCAAGAGTGATCTTTTTGCTCTATCTGAACACTACTAAACGTATTCTGATGTCTTTGAGGTGCATCAAATCCTCAAACTGATGTCCTGCTCTACATATCTATAACACAGATTCAGTTCAGTCTATCTCACTCATGCAATCAGCATTGTGACATAACCCCTGAGTAATTAAATAGATCACATGAAATAAGCTGCTGAAGCCCTTTTATCTGATGTGAAGATTAATGAAGAGAAGTGCAACAACAGCTAGTTTTACAAACAACGATCGCAACGCAGATCAGCTGAATAAAGATGCTGACACACACACACACTAACCCATCATCATCCTCACCACTTCAAAAAACTTTTTAAACTTGCTGTGTAGTTATTGAAATTTTGTATAACACGAACTACACTGTTGTCAGAGTCAGTAATTGCGAATTATTATAGAGCAATCAATCAATCAGCATTCAAATGACACCAGAAGATACAGACAATTACGTATTTCATGAACTTTAGCATTTACTAAGCTTTTAACAAACATGCTGGTAATCTCTGACAAACTATCACAAAAGATGTAGAGTGGATTTAGAGCTTTGTTGTTGTTCTTTTTACCTTGGCGCTCGGCTGTTATTTCCGAGGTAACATTCAGAAGAAGTCTGTTAGCTGTGCGTGTCCAGCTCCGCTAACAGCTCCACAGCAGCAACTCTGCCCTGTTGGCACCGGCAGTCACTTTCCCTCCGACAAAAGTCACGCTAGATTTTCTCTACAAGTATTTGCCCGCAAACTCCCTCCACAGAGAAAATGTATATAGTTTATATTAAAACCAAAATGTGGCAGCAGTGGTAGCAGCTCCAAAGCTTAAAATGAAACAATATGCCAGCTGGAGCTCTGAGCTGCTCTGTGTCTCGGTGTAAATCACAGTCAGACCCGCAGACTGAGCTCAGTAGCCTGCACGAGCTTCCCGCTACAACCTTCACAATAAAAGCCCAACCTAGCGTCTACGCCAGCGTAGAGACGACAGCAGTTCTTTTGAACATCATTACATTCATACATATTCACGATTATAAACTTAAAAATACCAAACTTCTTTTGTACTAAGTTTACATCTACCACAAATTATGCTTTCAAAGAAAGCCTTTACTTCAATAGGCTATAACTAAACCTATTACGTTTTGTCGTCTACTAATACATGCTGTGCTTTCACTGAAATCCATTAGCCTACCGTTAACCCATGAGCTAATATAACACTAATTCCTTTTATAGAGTTGCTGCTGACATAGCTATACAATATTTGCATGAAAACCCAGCACAAGCCCCTAGTGTTCAACTGTCCTGTCTTTCAAGTACTGGACAACTGGGAGCTCATAATGATTCAGGAACCAAATGAAGTAATCAATGCTATACTTACCACCAATTTCAATAATCTTTTATTTTGAAGGCAAGTGCTTCTATTTTCCCATGTTATTTTAGCATTGTTCTGTCTGACCATCCTTCTGACGTCACAGTTAGAAGACCCCCCCCCCACACACACACACACACACATCACGTCACTGCCAATTATACTAAAGTATAAATTAAAGAAACGTATATATTCTGCAACGTCATAACAGTTTGTGACTCCATTAAAGTGGTTGTCATCATCATCATCATCATCATCAATGTTCTGCAGATTTATATACATAGAAACAAGTCTGTGCTAGAACTTGTCATAATGCAACATAAACATATTTCTGTGCCGAGATCAAACTTACTTAAACAAAGACCTGTTCTGTAGGAAATGAAACCTGAATTGACTTCTTTGATCTGGCGCTGTACAAAAAATCCAATTACATAAAATGAACTTGACTGTCTTGTATAATGGTAGAGGAAACACTGGTCTACATAAGAGTGAACCTAAGTGGCTTCACTCCACCAGACACC
This sequence comes from Ctenopoma kingsleyae, assembly GCA_032353495.1. Classification (NCBI taxonomy): domain Eukaryota; kingdom Metazoa; phylum Chordata; class Actinopteri; order Anabantiformes; family Anabantidae; genus Ctenopoma; species Ctenopoma kingsleyae. Next base: position 29,781,563 of record JAUBNQ010000012.1, read on the forward strand.
TCTCTTGCTGACTCCATGCAGTGCCATTCATCTCACTAACTGAAAAAGACTGAATACACATCACATGTGCAACTGGACTTGTGAATACTCTTGTGAAGTGAAACAGT
>JAUBNQ010000012.1:29783743-29807488 GCA_032353495.1 Ctenopoma kingsleyae
TAACTTTGTTTCTTCTCTCTCCCCTAGTTGTGCTTTGTCCTCTCTCTCCCTCTCTTGCTCTCTCTCTGTATCTTTCTGCATGTATCCTCGGCCCTGGAGCTGTGGTTGCTGGTCCTGCCGACCTGCCTAGTGCCTCGTCTGCTGCTCGTTGTTTTTGTCTTGATATCTGTTACCTGCTGTTCTTTTCTCTCTCCTCTGTCCACTCACCCCAACCCGTCGAGGCAGATGGCTGCCCATCCTGAGCCTGATTCTGCTGGAGGTTTCTTCCTCTAGAGTCTAGAGGGAGTTTTTCCTCTTCACTGTTGCCTAGTGCTTGCTCAAGTGGGATTGTTGGGTTTTCTACAAATGTTTCGTGTAAGGTCATAAACTTTACACTGTAAAGTGCCTTGAGATGACTTATGTTGTGATTTGGCACTATACAGCAATGGGGCTGTTACATCTACCCACCCCCCTCCCCTGCTTTTGTTTCGCTTAACGAGCCTATTCAAGGCAGGAGTAGTGGACTGAACACACAGCCTTGGGTCCCCAGTGCTCAGTGTGGTGGTGCTGGAGATACTGTTTCCAATCCGGACTGACTGAGGTCTCTCGGTCAGGAAGTCCAGGATCCAGTTGCAGAGAGAGGTGTTCAGGCCCAGTAGGCTCAGCTTCCCAATCAGGTGCTGAGGAATTGTATTGAATACTGAACTGAAATCTATGAACAGCATTTGTACATAGGTGTCCTTGTTGTCCAGATGTGTGAGGCCCAGATGTAGGGTGGTGGCAATGGCATCATCTGTGGACCGGTTGGGGCGATAGGCAAACTGCAGGGGGTCCAGTGAGGGAGGCAGCAGGGTCTTGATGTGGCTCATGATGAGCCTCTCGAAGCACTTCATTGTGATGGGTGTGAGTGCAATGGGACGATAGTCATTGAAGCAGGACACTGAAGACTTCTTTGGCATGGGAACGTGTAAGGTCATAAACTTTACACTGTAAAGTGCCTTGAGATGACTTATGTTGTGATTTGGCACTATACAGCAATGGTATAAACGGATGGAACCATGGTGCTGGCTTTGAAGCACTTTGGGACGACAGCAGTGCTCAGGGAGATGTTAAAGATGTCAATGAGAACATCTGCCTGCACATTCTCTGAGCACTCTCCCAGGGATGTTGTCTGGTCCAGCAGCCTTCCATGGGTCAACTCTACAAAGAGTTTTCCTCACATCAGCTTATGTCTCACATCAGCAGTGGACAGACGCAGCACCTGGTCGCTGTGAGAAGGGGTGGTCTTTCTCATTGTTACGTTGTTCTGTGCGTCAAACCGTCCAAAGAAGTTGTTTAGCGCATCTGGTAGGGAGGCATCACTGTCACAAGTGGGTGTAGTTGTCCTGTAGACAAGGTCATTGGCAAGCCAGGGCCCTTTTTTGACAAGGAAATAACCTCACAATCCTTATCTGTATCTAAGGTGTGAAAATGTGTGTAGTCACTGTGTGTAGAGTTGCAAAAAGTGTGAAGCAGACATTCTGCGTAATGTTGTGCAAAGCTACAGAGGTTTTTTGCTCCTTGAGTAGAGTTTTGCTAATTGTGTGATAATTTTTATTTTAGTGTGTAAACAATTGTAAAAAACTGTAATACTCATCAGCAGTAACAGTAAGTCATGTAAACTGTAATTTTATACATTTGCCACTGGGTGGCTCAGTGGAGCACAAATAGCTCATGGACATACATTTACAGTTTTTTGCGATTGCTTACACACTAAAATTAAAACTTTCCCACACTTAGTACACCTAACAGTCAAAGAGCAAAACACCAGCCCAGATTTGCACAACTATAAGCACATTAACAGCTTCACACTTTTTGCAAAACACTACACACAGTGATTTGCAAAACACTAAACACACTTACATACCTTTGACACTGAAATCGATCAGAATGTCACTTCCTTGCTTCTCAAAGCAAAGACTTTCAAATGAACACACCTATGACCCAATTGACTAAACACAGCCAGCAGGTGTGCACACACACAGATGAATAATGAGGGACACCCCAATCAAGTTTACAAACACTATAAAAAGGCAACAGGTCACCTGTCTTCAACAAAAATGTAAGGTGTGAGAAGAAGAAGAGTGCGGGTGACAGGAGGAATCTAGAGAGAACAAGGTAGAGGAAGAGGTAGAAATAGAGGCAGGAGAAGAGGAATACCTGGAGGAGGAGCAGGACGTGAACAAAGAAGAAGACAACCAAATTTGTCTAATGAAATTCGTGCTACACTTGTGGACCATGTAATCAGAATCAGAAATACTTTATCAATCCCTGAGGAAATTATGAGGTCTCAGTTGTTCTTGACAGTAGGAAAAAATTAAGTAGAGAAGAGATATCGAGTTACAAACCATTACAAAACACTATAAAATATACCAATAATAAAGAAATTCCAAAAAATACACTATACATTACAGATTACACTATATTATAATTGACTTGAGACAGATAGACAGATAAGACAATAATAAAATATTATGATATGATGACATGGGTTACTGCAGGCTGTATATGTAGTCAGCCTGTGAAGTGTTGCAGAGTGTAATGATTGTCCTTTCAGATGGAGGAGTTGTACAGCAAGATGGCCACAGGAAGGAAAGATTTCCTGTGTCGCTAAATATCTGTGAAGATTCTCAGTCATCTAGATCATGGTTATCTCAAAAAAAGGTTTTCTTTTTCCAATAGCAACTGGACTTGTTTTAGTTCCTTGACTACGTTTCACCCTTCCATTCCAGAGGGCTTTCTCAAGTCTGACTGACTGGTAGGAGTAGCTGGTTTATAAACCCTGTGGAATACTCAAGTTGTTGATTGGTGATCACCTGTGGGTTGTCCTTCCCCCTGGCTTTCAGGTATGTTATTGTAACCACCTGAGCAATGGAAGGGTGAAACGTAGTCAAGGAACTAAAATAAGTCCAGTTGCTATTGGAAAACAAAAACCTTTTTTTGAGATTTCCTGTGTCCTCTCACTGACACCACTTTCAGAGAGTCTAGCTCCATCCCCACCATGTCACTGGCTTTGCGAATCAGTTTATTGAGTCTGTTGGCATCTGGAACCCTCAGCCTGCTGCCGTAGAGGATAGAGGATGGCACTGGCTACAACTGACTCGTAGAAAATCCTGAGCATTGTTCTACAGCTATTGAATGACCTAAGCCGCCTCAAGAAATAGAAACGACTCTGGCCCTTCCTGTACAATGCATTCGTGTTTGTCGATGTACACTCCCAGGTATTTGTAGTCTTCCACAATGTCCACATCACCTCCCTGGAGAGAAACAGGAGTCACAGATGTCCCAGACCTCCTGAAGTCCACAATCAGTTTTTTAGTTTTTGCCACATTGTTAGAAAAATGCAGTGAATTTATGTTAACCTTTTAATATTGTTGATCTATATTACGTTACAGCCATGTGTTAACCATTTACCATATAGAGATATACCTTTTCTTCTTGTCCTCCCCTCAACCGTGGAGTTATGATCCCTGTACAAGGAACACTTAACCTTTGATTGATTTACAGAGTCCTTTCTAGGTTACAGTGTGTATGTGTGTATGTGGGGGGATGGAACTTTCTGTATCTTGTTTTGACTATAAAAGTGTGTGTGACTTTGCTGCCTGCGAGCAGACACTGAGAGACCTTACTGCTCTAAGCTTGTGTTTGCTCCCTTGCCGGCAAGAATAAACTCCTTTGGAATTCAGATGATGATCTCCAGTGAAATTATTTAAAGTAAAAAGAGTTTTCTTAACACACATTGAGCTGCAGATAGTTCTGTTTGCACCATGTGACAAAGGTGTCAACTGTAGTCCGGTACTCCATCTCTTCATCCCCACTGATGCATCCAACTATTGCAGAGTCATCAGAAAACGTCTGAAGGTGGCAGGTCTTCAGAAGTTTTGTAATAAGATAAACAGTTTTCAAAATCACTCAGATGTCCCTGATTAAACTTTTCTTACTGTTTATCAAGACTTGAACTGATTATGTTTTCATCACATAAAATGTCATTACAGAACGTCTTGCAGTGTGGCGGATGAAGTTGACCATATGTTCTACATAATGACTTTATCAGTGGGTAACGCATTGTTTGAAAATAATCAGTTTGCACTAATATGACTCTTTATTTCTGACCACTATGATTGACTGTGTGACCTCTGCTTTGCAAAATGATTGGTTCAAGTTTTAAGAATGATAAAAAGGATGCAGTGAGGTTACACATTGTGTAGAAAGCATATGCTTTGTGATGATATTGGCAATCATTTGTTTGTGATAATAGAGCTAAGCATACAAATAAATAAATTCTGCTCACAAACCTCCATTCAGACCAGCATCCTTTCAGAGTCCTGCCAAAATAACATACCAACAGTTAGGATGAAGATCAACAGTGAAAATGTAGATGAAGCCTAATTTCACCTAATGATGGGCCAACATGAAAAGCTCACATCAGGTTTTCATTTGTGGTCAGTACACACCCTTCCCTGCATGCCATCATTTCCAGCACTGTTTACCACACCAGTGGGTGGAGAGTCCACACATTAGAAACTTTACAGGAGTTACTAGTCTATTACTAGTTTATTACCTAATATCAGCCTAAGTGACTCCCTTACTATTTCTATTGACCAAAACAATGATGAAGTGAATAAATGATTAAAATTTAAACTTTGTATAAAGACACCACTCATTTGTATCTCTGGGTGTGAACAGTAGATAAAATCAAACAGGTTGTTTCAAAGGTTGTGAGGCTGCTGGTTAACCTTTGACAGCACGTACGGTAGAGCTCAGAAGAAATAGGAAGAGAAAAATGTACACACACCACAAATATTGTATTTTCTTTTTAAGGCCTTGCTGTTTATTCATTTTCCCTACAACAGCAAATTACAGAAGCAGTATTGAAAATAAAAGTCTTATTTTCTTGTTCTTGTAAAAAAAAACAAATTCTGCACAAAATTTGAATGACAGTACAAAACGAAGCGCTAATATGCCATGTAAATGGAGGGTGAGGGATGTTACTGTTGGAATATCTATTATGCCTTTTTCAATAATGAAAACATCTAAATATCTTTACATTTCAGAATTATATCACATAATCTGAAACTATAGGTATAAAAAAGATGAAAGAAATGAACATGTGTTTTTTGTTTCTTCTCTTTTTGTTTTCTTTTGTTTAGATTTTTTTTGCAAATGAACGCTATAAACACATAAACCTCTTAAATATTTTTATCAGTGCAACATTGTTTCTTTTGAGTTCCCGCTACAGTATCCATTTTCTCTAGTTTAGTCTAGTTTAGACGTTGCTGGAGCTACAGTCGTCTAAGCGCGGTTATGGTGGAGAGGTTGAGTCTGAAATAAAAAGCTGAGAATGTGTTCACCACAGCACCACATACAAAGCACACGGATGTAGACGACGTCACCCTTCTCAGGATCAGGTTTTTGATTGTTTGACTGTGGTGTGGAAAACCACTGAGTTCCATGTCCTGCGGGCCTTTGAGTCCTGATACAGTCAATCTCAACAAACAGTTAACCTTCCCCTTGTAGTGTGTAATGGATGAACTGTCCCATCTATTCATCTGCAAACAGGAGATTCATTAGAGATTTTGAAGAGTTCACATTGAGGTTATTATTCTTAACTGAACATAATATTCTTCTCCACAAATGTCCTATCATTGCCCCGGTGATTTTCTCTCCTGGGGTTCTGACAGAGCAGAGCAAGCAGTTAATCCTTTTGTGACAGTTTGTGAACTGAGTAGTTGTGTGTCAGTGAGAACCCCCAGCAAAGAAGAAGGGGGCAACCATCCTTTGGTAAAACCACTGAGGGAGGCCAGGTGACCTGATTCAATTTGATGCCACTTGATCCCTCGCTGTACCAGTGTCCCATCCTGATGACGGCAGCTCTGGCATCACAATGTTATGGCTGCTACACACATAAAACTTTTTTTGTGGCCCCAGAAGCCTTAAGCTACAATACAGCATGTGAAGAATACAAACTGGTTCAACCATGTGATACATGTTTGGCTAAAGTAATGATAGCACCATTATTCAGTTAGTATATTAACCCTTCTTTTAATAGGCTCCTATCATGAGGGAATCAGAAACAAAGTGCATTCAAGCTGCATTGCTCATGTAGCACTTCTTCACTGAACAATCCACAGTGATGTTTGGAAGTGATGAGCTAGTCTAGGTCTTCGCTAAAGCAAAGTGATGTTTTTTTTGGTACGATGGCAAACGTTTTGTATATTTTACCACCTACTTTGCCATTGACATGAGCTTTTTCAAACTACTTCAATTCTGGTGACAAGCTGCAGGAGATGTGATGAAAAAAATAAGAGATAAATCATGGCAGCTATTATTTTTTCTTTTGTGGTTGTCGTGCAGGTGTTTCAGTGACAGATGGCTTGAATGCACATTGAAATCTCTGTAACATCAGTATCAAATCTTGCTCGTCTGAGCAATATAATGTAAAATAAAATAAATAGGTACACTGCACCTTCCACAAAACAGTCAGAAGATTGTATTTACACACACACAAACCCATGAAAAAAGGGATACTGCAGCTTTTTTCCTCCTTACTTATTTTAAAAGGGCAATAAAATATATTAAAACGTATTTACAGTGTATGGTTTTTGGACAATTAAGCAACAAAAAACAAAGCTCTGTGATAGATTGTTATCCTGATTTCCAGGTATCTATAAGATAATGTGCCCCTGTTTCCTGTCATCATAACTTAGGTAAATTAAAGTGAAGTAAAGTAAAAAAATAACACAAAAAAAACACCCAGATCAACAGAGGAGACCAACTGAAATGTACTAAAGGCACTATCAGAACCATACACTGGGATCCTCACTTTAGAGTCATATGGGCTAAAAGGGAAAGGGTACATTTTTCAGGGTCCTGGGTCTACAGTTTTGTCAGATATGGTTCATTTAGAATTTTGATACGTCTCTTTCATATGTTGAAAATAAACAACAGCCTTCATGAAGTGATAATAAAAAACATTTCTTTCCCAAAAAATGATAAATACTTTAAACATTAATAAATTGGTCTCAACACCAGCATCTGATTGTAAAAATGAATGGAAATCAAAATAGAAAATTAAAATATCATCTAAATCATCTGTACACATTTTTCTGTATTGTATTTGTACACAGTGTCCCCTACAGGTAAGTTCTTTTTACTGCAGCTCCTGAGAAAAGTGTGGATCAGTCCAAACCTCCTATCGTGTCCTGAACCTGTCCCTCACCCAGTGAGTTGAGGGTGTTGGCAATCCTGTGAGTGCACCTACTCATGGATATGCCTACAGCCAGTCTTGTGCATGCTCTGTGAGCTCTGCAAATGATACTCTCACACAACAGCATTGAGTTATATCTCAAGCCTCCGAGTATGAGCTCTGTACATTGAGTTTGTCCTTCTTTAGCTTGACACCATCCACTAATTCAAAATTATAGTTCTCCAGAGCTGATAAGTTCCTGTCTGACATGCCTCCATGTGAGCAGGCGCAGTACAAGACCACGCCACAGATGGCACCCAGGAATACCCCCAGGGCAGACATGGCAATGATAGTGATGAGGATGGGATCAAGAGTCTTCAGCATGTTGCCTGCTCCACTGATCTGGTTGGTCTCCACAAAGTCTGGGTATTCAGTGGTCTCCTCAACTATACACAAGAGACAGAGGCAGAAGAGGAGAATGAGATGTGAGAATATTGAATTATTAAGTGTCTGAAGAGGGGGTTTCTAAAAAGAAATATTATTAAATAAATCCTCCAAGTGAAATTACTTACGAATTTCATTGAAGCGATCTTCTGGCAGCATGGGTTCAGTGGGTACATCAGGATCTGCTCAAACAGAAATTCGAATGAAATCTATTGCTGCAACAAAACAAGCTGTGGTTTATGTGGATATTTAAACTGTGTTTCAGATCAAGAACTGAAGGTATTTGAACTATGAACTCGCCTTTACAGTCTACCATGCTGAGCCCATTGAGAACCTTAATGTCATCCACAGCAATGTCTCCCCAGCTTTTTCGCTCCACTAGACCTTCAATCACCACCTTGAAAAAAAAGCAACGTGACTTTCTGGCTACTTTTTCTTCTACCTTTTGCCACAATAGAAGAAACATAGGCATTTACGACCAGCTGGTCCACCTTTAGTCTAAAATGGGAACTGTAATTTACCTGATAGGGTTTGTTGGTGCGTGGCACAAGGACACGGCCCTCTCTCCAGCGGTTGCCTTGATGACCACTGACCATCCAAAGCAGTACGTCAGCTGGTCCATCAATTGTCTGTTTGCGTTGTTTGATATGCAGCGTGCCAATGTGTGACCCAAACATGTGGTACCAAAAGGACACACACAGGTCTGAATCTGGGGGGCTGACCATTGGGCTAACCAGCCGAGCCACCTCTGTCTCTTGTGAGCCTGTTGCCAAGGTGTAGATGAAGTTCCCTGATCCACCTAAAACATAAAAGAATTTGTATAACTAACAGACAAGAATTATGAGACTGAAACTGGTAATATTTCAGAATGTACTATGATAGAGCTTTCATGACTAAAGTAATCATTAACATAGAGGGCTCTCACCTGTATGATCCATGTTTGGTCCAGTGTTGAGGGTGGGGGTGCCACTGGACTGGATCTGCCACTTCGATCCAGTGTCTTCAGATGTCCAGCTGCAGAAGGAAGGGTCACTGGCCCACCCAAAGTCGCAGGCAAACCACAGAAAAGCTGCAAATTTATTAAAGGAAAGACAAAATCACACCAGAGGACACGAGATTATCATTATCATTAACATCTCTATAAATGGGGACTTTGCCCATTTGCCCTGGTATTTACCTCAACAATGACCTTAGGGCCACACTCTGGGCCTTCCTACACTCAATCTATCCTACTACAAGCACTAGAGGGCAGCAAAGAACCATGAAACATAAAGTTAGGATTAGGCAGCAGGTAAAAACAGGCCGGGATAGAAGGCAAGTTACTTCTCTGACATGAGAAAGCGATTGATGCGACAGTGTAGACATCATGTAGACCTTATATCTACAGCTGTAGCTGTAGTTACTGATTTCCTTTAATGAAAATAACATGAAGTCTATGGAGGGACATTAAGAACAGGCAGACCACAAAGACAGGCACAAGAGAAGAGGAAGATGAGCTCTAGACATGGTGTCCAATTGAGAAAGCATCATTCATAGTAACCCGCAGAGAACTCAGGATTTTAATGAGAGCAGGGATTTGAGGTTTAAAGACAGCTATGGTAACAGTGTTGGGGCCCCATTCCAAAATGCAATGTCCTATGGACACATGCTGTGTGGAAGAAGCTGCCATAGAGGCAAGAAAAAGTGTGGGAGCTTGGGCTTTAGTGCTTTTCAAATTGGATAAATAAAGACTTCCATTGAACACAAGGGAGTAAAATGTTTGAGAAGTTAGCCACGGCCTTAAACTCTAGCAAGAGATACAATGCGAGGCAATATTCCCTTTAATACTGGGACAGTCTTAACTAGCTGGCAATGGCTCTATTTACTCATTAAACACAAAGGATGGAATTCCCATGTGGAACCGTATTTCAGACCACAAGTCACTTTTTTGTCAAAAAATCCCATTCCCAATTAAAATGCTATGGTTTTCTTGTTCTATTCTTGGTAGGCTTTGATTGAGGCTACCAAGCTCTGGATGAGATGAGCAGCCACATGACTCACTTGGCCATTGGATGAAAAAAGAGATGTTTTCCAACAGGAACTACATCCTCTGAGATTAGTGTGCATTGCATGCAAGTCAAACAACGCAGTTTTACGCACACACACACACACACATATAGCAGCAGATAGACTGAAGAGGGCTCGATGGAGCCTATGGCCCATTAGCCAAGGTCAGAGTGGGGCACAGCTTCTCAGCTGGCTGTTGCCTCATCAGCCTGCTATAGGAGACAAGACTATGCCCTAATTTTCTGGTCATTAGCATTGTGCTTTCCTGTTTTGTCTTGTTGTGTGTGTGTATATTTAATGTGTGTCAGTGTCGGCCCAGTGATTAGTGATTATGCTGAGAAGGCAGCAGCAGAGCACCAGCACTAATCATCAGCTAGCCTGCATCACACAACCTTCCCCACCCAGTGCCATCAGCTTTAATAACAGACACACATCAGAGGAGAGAGGCTGTCTTGAGCTAGCATTCATTAACTACGGTATGCCTCTTAAAAATCTATGGAAATTATTCTAAAAAACTTGAGTGGCTAAATATTTTCTCTGTACAGCATTTAGGCATGTATAATACTAATTAAATCATTGATCATTTATTAATCCACTTCATGAAAGTCTTGTGGACAGGCAGTTCCCTTAAGGTACCAAGGGTTTGGGGTTCAGTGTCTTGTCCAGGCACACTTGGGACATGTGGCCAGAAATAGAGGAGCCAGGAGTCGAACCACTAACCCTGGGGTTCATGACAACTGCCCTACCAACTGACACACTTGATGCATAGTAATGTGTGGAAGTGTTAATGAGAAAGGGACAATTTCATGCTTACCTGGGATAGTGTCTACTTCAGTAGTTGTGGTCTCTGGCATGGTGGTACCACCTGTCACAACAAATTTGCATAGTCAGTCTAAGCTAGAAACAATTCTTTCACATACAGTAATGCCAGTGCACTGAATTTATCCATGCTAACTAAATTTAACTAAATTATTGCCCTCCTTTGGTACATCTACTATGAAGGTATAAACACATGACTCAGATGGTGCCATGCTCATCATTGGAGACTGCTGGTTAATGGGAAGTGCAGGCAGCAGTGCAGGCTCAGAGAATTAATGGGTTAGTGGGAAATTAGAGGAGTAAGTGGAAAAATAATTGCAAGTGGACAAGGTGGGTGAAATATGAAATAATAAGGAGAGGTTTAACTGGCTGTGGGAAGGTTTAGAAACAGATGGCTGTGGCTATGCATGCTTGAAAATCTCTGGTACAAGTTTGCTGAAACTCTCCTGTGAGTTGGCAGAGGTGGGCTTAAGAAATGATAGACCAAAGAGAGCTGTAGGAAGTACAGGTGCAACTAATTAGAGCTGTATACATACCAATGTGCATGTAAGTATGTGCAAGCATAGTTGTGAACAAAAGTGTATCAAATCAAACTGTGGTAGAGAGCAGTGAAGCTGTGGCACTGAATCAAGGGACAGGGGGGTTGATAGCAGAAGAGAAGTCAAGAAGGGGAGTGGTGGGGCTGGTTGCAGTCTCATGAAGGTGATGTTAGCACCTGTCACGTCGTAGTCATCACCTGTGCCGCTGTGGCAGCTCGCCTGGTCATCATCACACTCATCTGACGGAGTAGTGCTCGGAGATACAGTGGTAGGAAGGGAGGGAGCTGTAAAGGTGAAGAAGGAGAAAGACAACATAGGTTAGATTTTTGGAAAAATATATTCATTTAAACCTTTGACAGGAAACAATTATATTATGTAAACTATTGTTTCCTATATTGTCGTAAAGATAGGGTAATGTGGAAAATTAGCTACTGCATTACATTACATTCCTGGTGTTTTGTTCTTGCCTCAAATGATGTACTGAAATTTAGAAGCAAAATGTTGCAGGGTTTGAAATTACACTACATTTATCTGGCAGGTGGTTTTCACCAAAGCAGTGACAAAGTAGTGCAACAAGAGCTTAATGCCAAGTGAATAGCTCTCAAGCAACTGTATGAGGAGGAAGAGCATGCTGTCCACCAACACCAACAGTGGCTCAATATCCAGCTATCCAGTCCACATATCAAAATACCTTGAGCATGACAATGAACCCAAAGCTGCTTCTGTGTCGCTTTGGATAAAAGCACCTGATAAAAGGCAATAAAAAGAGGGTTCACAGTGCTAGAGTAACATGTGTTCTAGAATGCCACCACATGGTGAGGATGTGGTATGAAAAGGTGTTACTTTGGTTTAATAATCAAAAAATTAAATATCAAAGAAACACTAAAATGTGCTCTGCCCATAGTTACACATTGGATTTCAATCAAAGTTTGAACTATTAGCATCATTCCCTTAATCTGGGGAAGTTTGGGTGTATAAATAGAGTTGAAGCTAAGCTTAGGTTTTGGGCTGCTAAAACTCAAATATGCCAAAACAGGGCTTGGGATTGGCTAAAGGCAGGGCCCCTAGCTGCTTTAGTGGCCTATCATTATGGCCCTATTACACTTGGATGTGGGCACTGCTGCCGGCAATCCTGTTGTGTGTGTGTGTGTATTTGTGTGTGTTTACACTGACTGAGTAATGAACTCACTTCCCCAGTACAGAGGGAGGACAAAGTAAGAGGAGAGACCTAAGGATGGAGAAAGGCATAGACAGATAGGGCCAGAAAAATATTTGTACAGTATGTGTGTGTGAGAATGTGAGTGTGTGTGTATGTGAGCATGTACTCTTGCTCTCTCCCTGTGCTAGATGAAATATGAGGTAGATCAGCCCCTGTTAGATTCAGGGTGGGGAAGGTCAGGGATGGGGTCAGCGCAGCGTCATGGGAGCCTCTCACAGAAATGAGGATTTAGTCCTCCTGCTATGGCTTCTTACACACACACTCGATCACCTGTGCATGTGCATGATTGTGTATACGTGCCTGTAACCATATCTTTGCAGGGTGATCATGATTAGTCTGTGTATATGTCTGTGCCAATACAGAGTGTGTGTGTTTGGCATTAACACTGAAAACAAGCATTATCCTCTGACTAAAGCTCCTGGTGGGTGTCGGTGAGGCTTACAATAGAATGGGGCTCCCTGATCCAATATGTAAATGAACTCAGAGCTTGAGAGCTACACACTCTTGTATCTCTGAGCTGTTTCTGTGCTACATCAGCTTTAAGAGAGATAGATAAAGAGCTAGAAAAAATGGGGGTAATTTTAAAGTGTGTGAGGCCTTTTGAAAGTAGAAAGACTGCAGGGTTTAGAAACAGTGTGATGGGGACCATGCTGAAATAATCCTACTGGGCCAGGTGGGCTTTGATTTGATCCCATCTAGCAGTGGCTTGCTAAAATGTAGGGGCAGCTTTGATGTAACAGGAAGATAAGACCCTTGTGTCCCTTGTAGAAATAAAGAGCAGGAGTGGGATGGACAGGTGTGGGTTCAACACAGGGAGCCCTCACACAGATCTTTAAATAACCTGAACTGTGGCAAACACACAAGGTGCAAGCCACATACACCCCTGGCCATTAACTAGGATGATAAATGGCTCACCTGTGGCTGAGTCAAAAAACAAAGTACAATGCCTAGGTGTGCAAGGTCATCATCAGTCATAAGGTAATATTCAAAAAATGCAAAATGCAAAAACATCATTAGGAAGAGTGAAAATGATTACAACTTTTAGCCGGAAATGTCATCAACATGAGAAAAAAATCACATCATTTCAATGGCAGGTTAGTTAAGATAGTCCAGAAATTCCAGGCCAGATGAGACACATAATCTCTTCAGCATAATTTTAGTCTGCCCCTGTGTCTCCTAACAGTTGGATATGCTTGGAAAACCTCTGAAGGGAGGCATCCTAATGAGATACCTGAAAAAAAGGAGTAGAGGTTGTAATCCAAGCTCCTAACCCTATCTATAAGGCTGAGGCCAGGCCACTATACAAAACTCATTTTTTCCGGTTATATTTGTAGTCTCATCCTTTCAGTGAGTGTAGGAACGTACCAATAAAATTCTTGAACAGACTTTCTTAAGGCAACATTGTCAAAGATTGTGCATTATGAATGATGTTGCAATGCAGTGCTATGTGTGTAAGTAAGTGTGACCGTGGCCTGTGGAATGTGCCCCTCTGTGTGGGGTGAATTATTGTTATTGGTGTTTCTTCTGTGTTCTTGTTTATCAATGTGGATAAACACAGTAAAGTGTATCATGTCATATTGTATCAAATGATTTGCTTGTGGCTCAGCTCCATCTTCACCACATACAGAAAATAGATTTAAACTGTGGTTTACCTTCAATCTCGCAGCCCAGAAGCTCAAGTCGCAAACCCATGCCAGCAGGAGTGGCCCTCTCTGGAAAGATTCTGATGAAACGGGTCAGAAGGGGCTCCACTGTCCTCAACTCAGGTGTGTCGTAGTTGCTGTTCCCTTCAAATATCTGATTGGGATGGGTAGAGGAGGTGGCAGGAAGTGAAACAGAAAGAGTCAGTGAAAAAAGGCAGAAAAAAGCAGTGCAATATTGCAGATAATGTCATTGCGGGGTGACTGATAGAGCTCTCTTAACACAGAACCTCTTAGGCAGACTTCTGCTTCTGCCTTCCTAAAACTAGAAGTGGGGTGGAAAAGAAAATGACCAATTCTCTCTCATCTCCTTAACATCTAAAGCACAGCTTAGGAAACTGTCACGGGGGGCTAGTGGCAGCATGGCAGTTTTCAGCTCATTCAACTCTGCCTCAAATCCTTTGCAGGCGAAGAAATAACTGAGGGAACAGAGGAGGATGCTCTGTGTGAGAGAAGCACGGAATGGATGAGACAGAGGATAGATGGAAATGGATTAATGGATGTGATCACGTGAAAGAGCCTAGTTCGCCTTAGATGCTGGGAACTTCCTAGGTGAGAGAAGAGAGGCAGCTAACTAGGACAGAGGGGAATGCATTCTCCCTCTTCATAAATCAACCATCAGCCCATCTGGATCAGATTTATGCCCTGTCAGGGACGTTGTAATTGGGGATGGGCTGTTGCTGCTCTTCTTGGCACAGAGTGTGCCTGTATACAAGCAGCGCATGTGTGGTTGTGTACGTGCTTATACAAAACCACACATGCACATGCTTTGCTTTTAGCAAAGTTTTGGCTGTGTCTGTGCATGCAGTGACTCTGGCAGATAAATCTTTTTCACTTCTCCATGTTGCATGTTCTTTCCTCTTTTGTCCTCAACTTTCCTCCTGCCCCAACTTGACTAAATGTGTCATATATGGTATCATTTTACACAGTAAAATCTGTCTTTTGGTTTGCTCTACAAAACAAACCATCAATTCCCTGGAAACATCTTAGCCTACAATGAAATTATTATTATTATAAGGGTTCTTTAAGGTTATGCTTGTTATGCTCCTGATTTGGGAGTGCAAATAAGAAATATCCCTGTGATTTTGAACACCCTTAAACATTGCTCTAGGATTATTCAGTCATGAGGTAAAGGTCATACTGAATTAAAATGACCAACAAAAGACAGACAAATTCTCAAGCAAAAACTCTCACCTTTGGCTTATTCCCATTGGTGTCCAACACCATCCTCCAGTCAGAGCCATTGTTGCTGTAGCCAAGGCGGAACTTCTTCATGAAGACTTTGTTCTCACGGTGTTTCCCTCCCTGGATGATCAACCCCTTTACAAGCTTTTCCTCTCCAAGATCCACCTGCAGCCATTCATTGGTGAAGGGCTGTGGCTGGGGAAGCAGGGTCCACCCTGTCCTGCTGGTCAGCAGACGGGCATTCTCTGGTACCCAGCTGCGGTCCGTATGGGAGGACGCCGTGATCTGGCTGTCAGTGATCAACCCTGACACCATGCCCAGCATGCCTGAACATGGGTACTCTGAAGAACAAAAGGGAAAAGGTTCTTAGCCTTTTGATACAAACTAATGAAACCTGTAGAGATGCTGGGTGCACTACAAAGACTTGATATTCAACATAATTTACTATTCTACAAGCGAGGTTTGGTGAGTTTGAGGTTCATATGGAGGCAACAGGGATAGTGAAAGTCAAATTGAGGAGGACAATTCCCCAAACTCTTTGTGATGTTACTGTGATCTCTCCTCTATACTCTTTCTTTTTCTCCCTCTGTCTGAAGATCTCATGCATACCAATTCCTCTGCCTGAAGCGATTGTCTCCAGGCAGCCAATTAAAACCCTTCTCTCAGTTGGTGCTTCCACCTCCTGCATTCTGGGAACGCTTTTTCTTTTCATCTGCCTTATCCACCCCCTTCTCCCACTATAAACTGACATACAGTCTCACAAAAAAAAGATTTTTTCAAAGATATTTTCAGTTTTTATCTGCAGCAGCAAATAACACCGCAGCTCCACAGCTGTCAACATCTGTGGGACAGTGTCTTTTAACATCTTGTTGTCTCCAATTCAAACCCTTTTCTCCTTTTGTTCTACTTATCAGATCTTCTCCTACATCTCTGTAGGTCAGCATGCAGAAAATATTATGTGTGATACATATATAACAAATTCATATTCATGTAACGTCTCATAGTAATAAAGTGACAAGTGAAGTGACAATTCAACAAAGTTGTACAGTAATACAGTCATAGTACAACAAAGGTTGCTCTGTGCTTTAACTACTACCAGAAGTCTGGTGCTAAATCTTTGTGTTTCTCTTTTTTGCATTTTCCCCCAAAATTCAATCCGAAGATCATGAGTAAGTAATAATGTATTTACTAACTGCATTCAGCAGTTGGATAAATCCAGGCATTTTTTCATGTACTGTGTCTATACAAGACAAAGTGTTCACTGTACTTCTGTGGGAATTAATAGTGTCGCTGAAGCTGGGAAAAGTGAGAGACAACTTGGAAAACAAGGCTCCATTTAGACTGGTCTTTCTCTCTTTCTGGTTATCTAAACCAGCGCCTCTGTAGACCCATGGGATGAATCTCCAGTTTTGCCTTTGGGATCAATGAATAAACCCTGACAGTGCAAAAGCCTCTCAACAGTTTTCTCCTTCATTCTTTTGTGCATGATGAAGATCTATCTGAAAATTATAAGCTAACCTGTGGTAGAGCAAAGCTAAGACCCTGCACACCCTGTGTGTGTGTGTGTGTGTCATTGAGTGTAGCAAATGATCCCAGTTTAGACTTTTGAGTGAACTCCCTGGGTCATCTGGAGCCAGCTATGATCAGAGAAGCTTCTGAGATGGCATGCACACAACGACACACCCAGAGGATCAAATACATATGTGTGTTTGTGGACTGTAAGTGTGCAGATGCTGATACACATCGATGCGGGCCACATTTAAGCTTTAGGTGGAGCATCAGTGGTTCATCAGAAACAAGATGTTTATACACCATGGCATTTTTAAAAACAACTGGGTGGATCTTTTCAATAAGGTGTAGCTGTCTGTATCAGCAGAGCCACGCGAGCATGATGATATAGGGAAGATTCTTGGGTTAAACTCTCCTCTGATGCCAGGAGTTTTTCATTAAAGTTTTATTGTAAGTGATTCATAACTCAGCAGTAGAAAACAGAGAATCACTGAGTTTTTACAGTCCTCATTCTTTCTCTCTTTTCAAATGTGCTGCTACCATGCAGTGGAAGAGTCTTCAGAGCACCCAGGGGTGCTGACGTCATCATTGAGGCCCTGTGGTAACTCCAGTCCTGTGATGTGTTTAGGGTCTGTGCAGTGGTCTGGTTGTGTGCCTGAAACACACATCCCAGCTGTAACCCTGCTGCACCCACTGTGGCCTCTGCTGTTACATGAGCAGCCACGTGTGTGTAATTCATAACTATATAACTCCACACAACTACAGACCACCTGCACCCTTAACATATGAACACATTAACATATGATCAACTTTAACCCAAAGATTAATCCTGAACTAAAAACACACAAAAATGTGACTTTCTGTGTTTTCTGTCATCATAAGATATAATCTTCATTCAAGAGGTGAGCTCAAACTAACATTCAATACACATGCTCATAAATCTATGGAGCAACAGACAGATGTGATAAAACCATACGAAAGTGAGCCACACACATACACATGCCACTCATTAAAATAACCAACAAAAAAGGCCAAAATGAGAAGAGCTTTGCCAAAATCAAATCTCTGTGAGTAAAAGACAGACTGAGGCTAAAGATGAAGTTGAGACCCGATCAGCACAAGAGATGGGGCTAGCTCCAGCCTACCAGCTGTTGGTTTAATTTATATTGAATGAGATACATCTAAACATGGGGTAGCGTAAATATGTAATCCTCCTTCATGCCCCACTGCCCTGTTATTCCTTCAGACTTTAAGGAGGGCTTTCACAGAAATAGAGCTTCATCTCACACCTGATAGAACTAAGGGTGTTTATGCAACTGGGGCCAGGATGGGGAACACCAACTATGTTGCAACAAGAGGCGAGCTCAACAAATGCTGAGGCATGCGCAAATCATAAATAAACTCAGTGACATCATCCAATTATTGCATTTGAAATGGTTCAGTATTTCAGAAAATAATCAGTATCACATAGTATACATATAGTTGTGTTTTTTCAGTGTGAGCAAAGATAGAGCTGATGCGTGTGTGTATGCATGCAGATAAGCAGGAATCTCACCAACCTGATATCTTACATCCATACACCTCAAA
This sequence comes from Ctenopoma kingsleyae, assembly GCA_032353495.1. Lineage (NCBI taxonomy): Eukaryota > Metazoa > Chordata > Actinopteri > Anabantiformes > Anabantidae > Ctenopoma > Ctenopoma kingsleyae. The sequence continues at coordinate 29,801,996 of JAUBNQ010000012.1, forward strand.
GCGCAGAGCAATTCCAGTTTCCCAGCTAACAGGACGAATCCGGATGAAACGCGTTAGCGTGGGTTTGGGCAGCATTGACTTGGCAATGTCAGCTGGGTTGGTGTTGCCTTGGAAAATCTATAATAGTGGAAGAGGTAAATTGTTAGTTGAGGTGCAGGTTGGAAATTTTTGTGAGACCTTGGCTGCATTAAGTCAAAACACAGATCAGAGAACCATGCAGGGAAATAATTAATTTACAGCAATGGGATTAACATCTGCAGGGTTCTCAAGTGTCACGCATTGAGCGTGACAGTCACTCTTTTCAGTCTTTTGTCACGCGCTCCCGCCACACATTGTATTTCTCACGCGGAAAAATAATTTGCAGGCTAATATGCAGCAGCGCCCAATATTTGTCAGACCGCGGCACAGTACCCACTATGAAACAAGCGCGTCTCCACTGGAGTCCTAGAGCCTGTCACTTTCCAGCCAATCAAAAAGAAGAAAGGGCCTACACAATAGCCAATCAGAAAATAGCAGTATTGTATCTGGGTAAAATGCAACCCAACAACCAATGAAAAGGCATCCTGGAATTCTTCGCGTGATTCTGCTACTTGTAACGTAATCTTCCGTTGAGCATCACTTCAAGCACAGAGTAAGTCCTCTTCTGTTTTAATGTTACAACAAATTCACAACTTGTTTGACACAAACAATGACAAACGTGACTGCTGTTAGAGAATGTTGTCCAGATAATTAGCATCAGTTTTTCAATGCTGAGTGTCTGTAGCCTGTCTGTAGGCACATATTTCACATAAGAAAAATCACAAGGCACACCACCAAACAAAAATGTCACAAAAAATATTTTTATTGAAATATAATGAAAATATAGTCTCAATTTACATACTCAGTGTGAAACCTGGGCCTGTTTAGTTGAACACAGAGCTGATATTACTGATATACTTTTTCCTTTGAAAAATATTTATCCACCGCTATTACTGGCAGCGTTGTCTTTGAGCAGTGATCCCCAACCTTTTTGCTACCAGTTATTATAGTGGACCGGGGCATAGTGGAATGTCACTCTTTCCTGTCTTCAAAACTTGAGAGCCCTGCATCTGCAACCGAGTGATCGGCAACAAGAAGAAGTGAGAATGTAAATGACACACTCAGTGATACAATATTTAGTGTGTCTCTGTCTCTCCTGAGAGTTCCCACATACTTTCTCACTTTCACCACATGTAGCAGCACAAACATACCAGGACCTGTGGCTGTGAAACCTGAGGCAATATCTGTAACACTGACAAGACCAGATTGACTCAAGATGCCCTTTCGGTGTACTCTAGTTTCAGATATGGTGGAAGTTTTACTGCAGTGTCCTGCTTAAAGGTCAAAGTTAACACTGTCCTCCCAGGGTCCGCTGACAGTTTACAAGCATCATATGAAGTGGGAAGCTACCCAGCAAAACTCCCCGCTCTCCACAGTCCATCACAATTCACTGAGTAACTGAATCGCACATGTGACCTTGTGACCCCAAACCCCTCACCCCCACCACCAGCTGTGGGCAGACAGTAATCTAGCTGAGAGGAGCAGGATGGACAAAGAAAGAAAGTTTAGCTAATCTAGGATCAAAACACAAAGCGGCCTGTCCCATTAGTCCGTATAGTCAAACTACCCCTCTGTAACCCAGTCCCTGAGCAATGCATGTAAACCATGTCACTTAGGGACCATCCTTTCTTAAATGTCATGCCAAAGTCTTCTCTGCACTTGTTAACTGTAAAGTGGCTTTTTCAGGGCTGAACTAAGACACGAAACTGCAGGCTCAGCAAGTAGCAAATGGTGCCTCTCTGTACAAAAGCACTTTAGAGTCTGGAAAAACACAGGCCAGCACCTTTATGCTGCCACTTTACAGAAGTAACTATGTACTTTGAACAGACCATAAATGAATCAGGCCCAGGGGCGTGTGTACACTGAAACAAACGTGCTAGTTTGGATGGTCTGTTGCTGTTGAGAACCTTTTTGCTCCACATGGACTTTCACTCAAAGATGTCTTCTGGTATTTACAAGTCACACGTTGTGAGTGTTAGACACACATATGCCTCGCTGACCCACTAGACACTCACAGTGGAATGTGTGTTTGTTTATGCTGGAGTATTAGCTCCAAAGTCCATACTGTAAACACCATACACTTACAAAGATGATGGGCATATTACTGTACCAACAAAGTGTATAATTGCACAGTGGAAGAAATTAAAGTACATATAGCAGGGTATTCCCTGTTTTGTTGAACTTGGTGGAAATTAGGAACAGACCACAATTCAAGTCTGCTCTCTGCTGTTTTGAGATGGGATATTCCAACTGCAGTAGATGTATAGGGATGGTATGTTTGACACAGATGTGGGTTAGGCAGACACAAAAGTAAACTTTTTTCATTATCTATCTGTTTTAGTGATAGACTGACACACTGTTACGCTGTAAAATTGATGAGAACCTCACAGAGCTACACGTAACTTTTTACTGCAGAGTAGGTTAGCCACATAAATTATATCACATGTAAGTTGTAAGCTATAGTCTCTTACCTTTTGTTTGGAGCCTTCCTTCAAAGTGATCCAGTCCTCTCCATTAGAGCTGACATCCACTTTGTAGGACTTGACAAAGTAAATTTTCTGAGTTTCTTGGGAGATGGCACCTTGGGTCCCGATGGCTGATACAAACCTCAAGAAACCAAGATCCACCTGTGGAGGCCAAAGAAAATGTATCATATCATGTGTTGTGAAAACATGTGAGATATCACAGTAGCTAAAAAGCAGGATGCAGATACAGGTGAAATGCTATAAGATAATTAAAATACAATATTTTTTTATAGAAAAGGTGAATGCACAGTCTATATGAATAATGCAGTGACACATTGGAGAATTAAATACAACTCAACCCACTATTAGAATCACCTCTAGCTATAGTTAATCAGTTGCTCCCTGGAATTTAATAAACAGCAATGAATTGAAAATTCACATTAATGAAAGAGACACAGGATGACAACTTAATTTCCTGAGATGGGAGACAAGCGCTTATTGGAATAAAGTAAATGTTGAACTGAACAGGGTCTGCAATCACATTATCAAAATTGGCCAGGAGGAAAGAGAGATACAGATTGAATATCAAGTATTATGTTTTTGAAATATGCAGACTTTTATAAAGTAATTATGAACTGTGGTGCATTACTGGAGGGCTATTATATATTCACAAGGAGACAGCCAGAGGCAGTGGGGCCAGAGAAGCACATGTCACAGTGTCTGAGTGTGTATGTCTATTCTGCAGTTAGATGCACATAGTACTGTGTATATTTTTATGTGTGTGCTGTAGTCAGAGCTGATTTCTGGGCTAAAGCAATCATCATGATTGTTAACCATATTTGTAGTAAGAAGTGACACACATGCATTGACAGCAATAACAAATCAGCCACCTCTGATCTCTGTGAAAGATATTAACACTATTGTACCATCCCTTCATACATAAATGAGGAAACGGTGTAGTGTGAAAGCAAAAAGTTTTCCAAAAATGCTAATCCCTTGTTATGCTTAATGTTTAATTTTAACACCCTCTCTGAATAGTTAAGCTGATGCTAATGAGTAGTAATGGTAAAACACAGCAGTGATGCAGGAAGCAGCGGTGTTGGAAGAATAGGTTTCCATGCTCATGATGAGAGATGAGGCTTTTGATGTTGATGTGAAATAGACTCAAAACCAAAGTCCTGAATAGATTACTTCATCAACTAAGAGAAGATCATTCATATTTACATGTGCAATAGTGTGTAAGAAAGAGCAACAGCAGTGAAATCCCTCATGTACGAGCAAGCAGACAGACACAGTAGCACGTACATTTCACAAAATCAAATCCAGCATAATCTGTCTCAAAAAATCTCAACGGAGCTGCAAAATGTTAAACAAAGAGCTGGAACATCTGTATGCCACAGAATGTCATACCTGCTCTTTGAAAGAGACATTAACGGATGGAGAGCAATAAATCTGGATGCTTTATCTCTCTCTTTTGGCTACTCAAAGCATTAGATGGATGGAGACTAACAAAAGAGACCATCACATACCAACAGAATACTTTTGTTTCAGTCTAGAGGCTCATGAGCTTATATATTAAGTCTCAGATTTTGTTTGCGTCCACAAATAGAGACAAAATCAAATCCTGCCAGCTTCAGACAGTTTCCATTTAATAATGCAGGAGTTGAATCTCTCTGCTTGGTAAATGGCCATATGTGGCAGCAGTGGATAGGAAAAGCATAGCAGCAGGCAGCAAGACCATTAAATGGCCAGTCAGAACCAATGGAAACCAATGGCTTACTTAATGGGCTTACCTAAAAAAATGTCTAATAGGAAGACTTGGCCTTGGAATGTTTTCTGTGAAAGGACCTCATTTGGTGTAATAAGAAGAACCTTTGGGAATGTAAAAGAGAGGCAGAGCTAATTGGGAACACTCATGAATGCTTATATTCAAACAATCTCAGGGCATGAGTGTGCTGAAATGTGGTTGATTTGAAGATGGTTTGACTGAAATATGATATTAATTAATACTCTGGTTCAAAAGAGAAGTTTTGACTTTAAATGAATATTTTGAATTGAACTGTAGTACTCTTTTGACTTATCTAGCATCACATCACACATAGTAAGTTTTAAAACTTAAAGGCAGTCCAAAGGTGTCATCAAGAGCAGAAAGGATGGCAGTAAGGATGGTAAGAGCAAAAGATGAAAAGCTATAGTAAAGGAGAAAGAAGAAAAGAGTGAATAGGTTGATTGGGGAAACAAGCTGCCAACACTGATGCCCTGAAAGATGTGTATGACAGAAGCATGGAGTGTACACTGACAAGATCAATTTCACAGACACTGGCTGATAACAGGACCTGGGTAATGAGACCACAGTGAAACAGGCCAAGATAATGATTACTAGTGTGACTTCTTTTAGCTCAGCACCAAAGACAACACAAGATGACCTATAAACATAAACCTACATACATGAACCAACATTTAGAAACTACATGCAGTGCACAGTGGGTCTTGGGTAAACATATCACTCTCTGATGACACAGTATTTGTCATCGAAACTCAAAAGGCTTAATAAGTGATGTAACCACTGGATGGCAAGATGTGATTAATGACTAATCCAACATCTCTAGGTAGGTGCTGCATTGGTCGACTTTGTTGATCTAACAGAATGAAATTTGCATCTGTTCTACATTTATTGTATTGTTATTCTTCTGTTAAAGTGTCTAGTGTCTCTAGTGTCTAGTGTCTCAATTGCTTTGTCCTCTCTCTCCCTGTCTCGCTCTCTCTCTGTATCTTTCTGCAGGTATCCTCGACCCTGGAGCTGTGGTTGCTGGTCCTGCCAAGTCTGCTGCTTGTTGTTGTTGTCTTGAGCTCTGTTACCTGCTGTTCTTTTGTCTCTCCTCTGTCCACTCACCCCAACCGGTCGAGGCAGATGGCCACCCATCCTGAGCCTGGTTCTGCTGGAGGTTTC
>JAUBNQ010000012.1:29810396-29828808 GCA_032353495.1 Ctenopoma kingsleyae
GTTGTGAATTGGCACTATACAAATAAAATTGAATTGAATTGAATTGAATTCAAGCCTGCCTGTAGACAAATAACACGATCGATTCTGGGCATGCTGGTTCATAGTAACTCATATCTGAGCCATAAACACACCATGCAGGGTAATAAATCACCCAGACTGATAGTCCAGCAGGCTGATAGGCAATCTGTCCTTGTCTTGCTGGGGTTTCAGCTCCATCAAAGATCAAAATATGTATGTGTATGTATGACTAGGGGACTGCAGGTCTGACACTGTGGTCAGCAGCACAGGAGCGCTACAAGGGACTGTGCTCTCTCCGGTCCTATTCACCCTGTACACATCGGACTTCCAATACAACTTCGAGTCCTGCCACGTGCAAAAGTTTGCTGATGACACTGCCATCATGGGCTGCATCAGGAGCGGACAGGAGGAGGTGTACAGAAGCTTAATCAAGGACTTTGTCAAATGGTGTGACTCAAACCACCTGCACCTGAACACCAGCAAAACCAAAGAGCTGGTGGTAGACTTCAGGAGGCCCAGGCCTGTGATAATCAGAGGTGACTGTGTTCAGATGGTAAAGACCTACAAATACCTGGAAGTGCAGCTGGATGACAAATTGGACTGGACTGCCAACATGGACGCTCTGTGCAAGAGAGGACAGAGCCAACTATACTTCCTCAGAAGGCTTCAACATCTGCAAAAAGATTCTGCAGATGTTCTGCATAAAGAAGAGGGATGCCTCACGTCTGGACAAACTAGTGAGGAGAGCTGGCTCTATTGTGGGCACGGAACTGGACAGCCTGACATCAGTGGCAGAGTGACGGGCGCTGAGCAGGCTAAATACTGTTTGTTTGAATATCTGTTAATGTGTTGTGGATGTTCTTTAACTTCTTGTTATTAGCCAAACTGATTACTCAAAGCCACACACTAATGAAACCAGACAATGAATTAGTTGTGTTTGGGATAGTGACATCATCCAGTCCAGATCAGGTTTGCATGTATCAGTCAAAATACTGGCATTCACGTCAAGTATTTCAATAAGGCATACAGATGTATGTGTGTAGCTATGGGCATAGAAATTTTCTACGTGTAGAAAACTTTCCAATTATGCGTCAACAGCAGTGGCGGCTGTGGATATGAGGGACCTGTTACTCTGTTACTCAGTGTATTGTCTCAGCGCTGTATGAGTCAGCAAGGCCACATGAAATGTATTTGAGACTAAAGCCTACTCTTTCTTGTGTGGGCGCAGTGACACATGCAGCTCATAAGACCAGGGAAGGGGGTGGGCTAATACAAAGCTCTATCTCTTGATTGGCTTTTAATTTAGTTGCCAAGAAGTTGTATGCAACAACCTGTACTCTGTGAGAACTTTAACAAATATTTTCTTTTAAATCTAATTCTTTGCTTCCCTAACAGAAGTAGGGAAAATAGCTTCTCATTAGTACGTGTGTGTGTGTGTGTGTGTGTGTGTGTGTGTGTGTGGGTTGCTGACTGAATAACCAAGGCCTCTGGGGAATGGGTTTATTCATTTTCCCTCACCATCAACAACAGGAGAGATCCAGAGGGTGAGAAATGAGGATACTCAGTCCTCTGTGCGCTAAAGTTAAAGAGCAGCTGGTGGACACAGACAGAGGCCCTGTCAAACAACAACCTCTGGAAATGCTTTATGGATCTCAAAGGATAATATAGTCAGAAGAAAGACAGTCTGGAATCAGCCTGCAGTCTTTGAATGAACTAACATAATAAAATTGATTATAATCACTAAAAATGTTAAATATTTACAAATGCTGTTTATTCATATTTTCAGTCAAATCTCAAGAAGAATGAAGCCAATAAATTTCAAAATGAAATGTCTGGCTAATTAAACTACAATGAAATTTCCATATTTAGGAACCACATGTGACAAGAGTCAGTATGCACTACATTAATCAGATCCCATTCTGTATTTTTTATTTTGGATGTAAGAATTTATATTTCATGACAGATTTAAACCTCCTGAGTAAGAGTCTTGCAGAGATATGAGAGAGATGGTCTGTCACTTTTCACAAATGATTCTTTTCAGCTGCTCTTTGCTGGTGGGGTTTTACTGCTTAAATTGTAAAATGTTCCAAAGGCTTTTCAGTAGATTCAGGCGTTTTAGTGGATTCAAGTCAATGGACATGGTTTCGTTTTGACTTTCTGCTTCTTTAAAAACTTTGCGATGTATGTTTAGCATCATTGGCATGTTAAAAATACTGCTTCTGCAGTGCTTCTTGAAACTGTCACCTTTCATTCGGTATTTGGGTTTACAAACATGCATTACAGGTCCATGCCAAACATACTGGACCCCATTTGATCCAAATTTTATTTTGGTTTCAAAGAATGTGCTGCCAGTATTCATCGGGATTCTTTTAATTTTCATTGGCAAAATGTAGTCTTCTAGTTTTTTGGCATTTTGTGAATAGTAGTTTCTTTCTTGGTCACCATATATGGAGTCCTCCCCACTGACAAAACCAATTTTTAGATAATCCTTGTTTGCTATGCCAGAAGCACTTGCCCATATTCAACATAAAATTATACTGATGTCATTTTTAATTATTTAACATTTAGCAATGTAAACATAGCTGCTGCATTAAGTAGTTAAAGGGAAGTGTTTCTATTCCCAGATTCATTTTACCTGCTTCCGTCAATAACTTCATTAATATCACCTACTGTACTTGTACTGTACTTGGTGTTGTTAACATCATGTCCATCACCTCCACAAAGAATTAATTCTCCTGTCATGAAAATTGTACTACTCAAATGCAGCAGGACCTATGAGCTCCAGTCACGACCTTCCATTTATCATCATGCTCACCTGACAGAATTCCAGTTTATTTTTAGCCCCTGACACCTCTTTGGTAGGTACTGTTGCATGATTAAAGATTTGCCAGATGTTAGAAGAAGGATGTTAACAGTCTGGTATCCTTCTGAATAACCTCAAAAACTCAAACTCTAGGGTCAATTCCAGTTGTGCCAGACACACATTACTAATGCTCTGAGTAGTGATAATAAAACCAAGCAACAGGGATCAGGGCAGGAAAGAGGGAAACCTGAAGTCATGTCTGCAAGATGCCTGATTATCCTATACCAAGATATACAGCTGATGATGACCATTAAGTGATGATCACTGACTATAGGGCTTTTAAGCATTGCTAGAATAAAACTGACACTGATCATGGTTGAGTTGACTTTTTGTCTTAGGTACTTATGTAGGCACTGTTCCTTTTCATTACATCATGCCATCCCTGATGTTTCTATTTCTAATCCTGCTTTTGAGCCACTCCACTCGAGTGTGTGTTCTCTATCCTCTCATTGATTTTCCATCGAGAGTGGGGCCTGGGAGCATCGAGTCACAAAAAGCATCCATTGTTTCCATTTGTTCGGCATGATGATGATCTCACTGGCAGCTGTGTGCCAGACTCCACTCCTCTGCTCTCCCTAGACTTCATCAACTGAAATGCTGCTGTTAATTACCAGTCCATATTCTAATTACTCACTCCTCGTCGCAGTGGTAAACCATGGAATGATGACAGAAGTGAAGAGAGAGACAATGGAAATCAAGGGGACATTTCTGCAACTCATTGTCCTGGAGTAATTGAAAGCACATTTGGATGAGAAGGAAAGCAGGATATGGATATGCTGTGATTCCATATGGTCAAGGTGGGTCATGCCCCTCAACACGTGAGAAGTTCCTTTGTAAATAGTTGGCTTTACCTTGAGATTAGTATCACATGCACGGGGTAATGGAGACTTATGTGTTAAGAAACACTGATAAGCTTGATATGTATCTTCAGTACTTTCATCTATTAGAGGGGCAAGATTAAAGCATATCTCATATAACAAGAGTAAAAGGACTCACCATCTCATCTCACGATTAAACAATTTAGGTTATCAGACACATACAGAGGCTGATAAATACACACTAATGAAATGTTGTGTTCCTGTCATCCTGTCAGGTAGATAGAAGATAATGGCAGTTGTTACTGCAGCTAAATTATAGATATGGACTACACAGTACACTCAAGTTCAGAATGTTAAAAAACCTTACTCTAGCCCTACTGTATGACATAAAATGCACTGTATTGTATGCTTAATAAACAGGTTTTCAGTTATTAGGTCCTGTTTTCAGGCCATGGGGTGTCAGTCTGAAACCATATAGCTTCCCCTCAGGTCTAAATGTGTTATGCAGCCCCAGTTTTTCCTTGGCAACATGTACAATTCAGGTTTTCCTTGTGGAACCAGCCTGAGTTCATAAAGCAAGGATCAAGCCATAAGCTGGGCAGTCTACGGGTGTACCCTCATTTATTTCTGTTGCAGCCTGCTGCGGAGACCCTTGCTGTTCATCCTCTTAAGCTTCAAAGAAAGCTATGGCTCACACTTCCAGATGATATTCACAAATCTACCTTGATGCAGATCAGGAATGAGAAAAAAGATGGGGGGTGAAAAGGAATATATCTGAAAGGAACAAGGAAAAAATGAAATGAAGGCCTGTTTGGAAGGATTATTTCTTCTTCTTTATTCCCTCCTCAAGCCAACCCCCCCCTCCCCCCCAAAAAGGGACATCAGTTCATCTTTGTGTACACCAAAGGACTGATTAATGCCCTGGCTAACCCTGCACTCAATGCTGCACCACACCACACCAATCTAATTACCCAGCAAAGACTGTGCAGACTGTAGCATCTTGCCCTCCTCCTCTCCATGCATCAGAATCAGGCAGCATTAAAATGCATCACAAATCTGGATTATGTTCGGTAAAAAAGAAGAAAAGCAGATCATAGGAAAATGCCCAGGAATCAAACAGCCGTCTGTTGTGAATAATAAAACTGTCTGCCCTCAACTGCAGTGAATAAAAAATTAATTGATTACTATGCATCGGACAGTGCACTGAGATGATTTGTATGTGAATTGAGGGGATTGGAGCTTGTTGCAGCACTATGGACAGGATTAATGCAAGAGGAATGAAGAATTGTATCTTTTAATACCACTTGTGATAATTGGGCTTCAGCTCAGAGCTCAGTGCATCACACTCCTTAGAAAACATGAATTATATGGCGACCACAGACTTGGTTCTTTCACTGTGTTTGAAATGGGAAAATATGCGAGCTCCATTGAGTGTTTTGATCTGATTAGTACTGGGAAATCAACAAGCTTGTTAGAGCACATCCCCTCTAAAATTCTGATTTTACTGCCAAATCAAATTCTCGACATGATCAATACTATAGCAGGGAGTCTTTAGTGACAACAAATCATAGTGATTACTTGCTGAGTGGTTTCCACTGACAAAAGGTAGAGTAGCTTTAACACACATATTTGACTATGAACAATAGACTTAACAAATGCTTTAATGGAACAGAATGTCAAACTGCGTGAGGAAGTGGTAAGGAAAGCCATGTTTTTTCCTGGTCCACTCAGACACCTGCTGGCTTCCTCTGCGGGACAATATGAACCCTGCTAGACTGTCCTACTCACCACCAAAGTCAAGAACATACACATGGACGCATACAGCATAACAGAATGCGCGCAAACCCACTGACATACACTCTCACACACTGATTAAATTAGTCTGAAGGAGCAACAGGGCCCCCAGGACAATATTTTCATTGCAATAATAAAGGAAAAGCTTGCTTATGGCCCTCCCCAAGCAAATATTTGGCTTTAGGTCAGCTCTATTATTCCTCCCCTGAGGAATATGCTGGGGCCAAAACTTTCAGCACTGAAGTAAAGCTTGTAGAAAAACAGTCTGGGCATATACAAGGCCTGGAGGCTTTCGGTTAATAAATCAAACACACTCCAAATCCATCTAGGTAGTGCAGTGGCAGTTGTGTCACTTGGGGGTTTGTGCTGTAAGTGGATCTAGGATATGTGAGTTGTCCCCATTTGAAGATGGAAGAAGTAAATCCGTAATCTTTCCACATAGAGTTTCCCTGGTGGGTGATGATCACTTTGTGGAGATAAGCTGACAGACAGAAAAATATGAGCCTATTTGTGTGTTTGACAGTGTGTGTGTGGCTTGGCAGGATGCTTGGACTAACTCCCAACATCCCTGCAGATGGACTCTGTTGTTAAGGAAAGGAAAAGTTAGTCAGGTAGGACAGGAGAGAGGGAGAAGGCAACACAAACAGGCAGCTGCCATGCAGTGTCTGTGAAATGTAATATATTAAGTAATGTAGTACCTGTATCCATTCTTTGTTTGAATCCTCTGCTGGTGTCCATGCATTTTCATAGTAGTTGAGTCTAGAGCGCTCTGGGGACCAGCTGGGGTTGTACTGGGATGAAGCCATGATTTGATCTGATGTTATCTCTCCCGATTCCATCCCCAATGGGTCACTACAGTCAAAGTCTGAAATAAAAGTCAGTAAGAAGTTAGAATGAAGGTATGAAAAAAAGAGAGAGTAACAGATGTTTAGTTGAATTCTGAGCACCAGAATGTACCCAGCATGTGCTTTCAGTGTTCCCCAGAATCAGAGCTTGTCTCTAGGGAGGAGGACATAACACAACAGGCACTCAGCTAGTGCTGTCTGGAACAGAACAGCATTATCAGCAACGCCACAGTAAATCCTTTCTCTTTCTCTCTCCCTAGTTTTTAATGGAAGCAGGATGGAAGTGTTCTGCATTAAGATGTAAAATGTCTTCATAAAACATTTAGTGTGTGCTAAGTTTACACCAGTATTTGACATTAAAAGTGACTTTCACTCCAGTTATTTCATCCAGTGACTGTTTCCCTTACTTCCCTGTAGACAATTTATCTGTTTTTACTCATGATGACTATTTTCCCCAACTCAGTCTCTTGGGGGAGTAGATGTAGTTAGTATTTGTATTTTGGGCCATATATTACAGTCAATGGCCCAGCCACCCATGGTAGGAGGTGGCTTCCTTTGTTTGTGTTGACATCGGACAGCCGTTTTGAGGCTCCATGGCTAATGTCTGAGCTGGGTCAGATTGGGGTCAGCTTCTCTACCCCCTGGAGGTCAGACATGGTGACACTGCTATGGATGGAGCAGCAGCAACGGCTGGAACAAATGATATGACCATCTGATCTGGACAGTAGTCAAATAATGACACCACAGCAAACCAGTGGTATATTGGTAGGGTAGGTATACTTTCACACAGAGACAGTTTATTTCAATATAGTTTATTTACTGATTTTGATGGATTTCTGATGGTATATTTGCTTATAAGACATCTTGACAATTCAAATTAAAAAAACTGCTTCTTAATTGCAAGGATAACACTGCCTTAAAAATATTATCATTTGCCCAAAAATGCTGGATTGTGCTTCAGCACGTGGTGCACCTACACTCAGTACAGGACAATAAGCAGTGGAAGTGCTATGTGGCTGCTGCTGATAACACAGATGGTCTCCCCATCTGCCACAGTGCTACCACATCTCAGTCAGTGGGTCAGCATGTGTGTTTGGATTTTACAGTTAGTGCATTGTTGCATGTGTGTGTATACACACCAATAAGATTATCAGTGTTTGTGTCATGCTGTGAAAACAGTCTCACACCTTGAATTCTTTGAGAAGGCTGTTCTAGAAGGCTGCTAAGGACAGTATCTAATCATGTAGGCTACCGACCAAAGTGTGGTTGATAGCTGAGAAGATAGTGATGTTGGATGGACATTTGAGCAGTGTTACTGGAGGGACTAAATCCAAAGGAGGAGCCATAAGAACAAAATCCTACTTTCATCAACTTATCACTTCACATCAGTAGCTTCCAGCTTGACTTGCCATGTAAGGGAAAAAAAATCCACTGTCTATTATGCATAAGGATAAGATGAATGATTGAAACGGTGCAAGTCAAGTCTGGAGGAGAATTGCATCTTTCTGTCTTGGAAACCTCTGCAGGTGACGCAAGGCAAAGCAACTCAAATAGATGAAGGTATTTACTGATCTCATCCCATAATGCTATATGTGTACAATTTATTTGTGTGATTTTGTGATCCCAGGAGTGTGACTAAACTTACTGATGTAACTTGGAAGGAAATAACATCAGCAGTCCTAAAAAAGGTTTTTCAGTGGCAACTGGACTTGTTTTAGTTCCTTGATGATGTTTCGCCTTCCATTCCAGAGGGCTTTATCAAGTCAGTTGCCACTGAAAAACCTTTTTTGGGATAACCATGACCTGGATGACTGAGAATCTTCCCAGACTCACCAATGTGTAACTTCTGTTGCAGACACCAGCTTCTTACAACCTTCTTCTGAACAAATCCCTCTAGTTTGAGATTTGACTTTGATTTTCCATCTTGATTATACAGTTTTTGTTTGTCATTGGCTACCTCTGCTTCTGTCTCCCTGGCATCCCCACCTGTCTGATTTGTATTGGTTTTATGCCAGCTCACCTTCTGGAACGGTCCTTTCGATGACAGTGAAGTTGGCAGAAAAGCCTTCCTTAGCAATGGCGCTGTCAGTGTTGATTGTCAGTGCCAGGATGCCTGTGTAGGAGATGATCCTGCCTGGAGTTTTCTGCCCACAGTACCTCCCAATGTATGGACCAACTGAACATAGGAGAAAAAAAGCACAAACAGTACTTGGGTTACAATTGGGTTAAGTCAATATTTGTTTGTTTGCCACTGCCATGTCACACATGGATTTAACTACCAACTCCTACTTGTAGAGGTGTGAAAACTAGTGTGTCAGTGTGGTATGGCACTGGCTGCATTTTTTTTACTTGACCCTGTAACGATGTGTGAGAAAAGACATTCCAACATTCCATGCCTGCTTGCCCACTTAACCCCAAAAATAGATAAATGAAAGACCTGTGGCATGGACAGGTTATAGTCTTTGTCTGTTTGCTGGCTGTAAAACCCTCAGACATTCCTTTTTCTGTACCAGCCTTATTTTTATTATGTTCTGCAGACTTGAGGCAGACACAGTCATGGCTGAGTGAGTTTTGTGAAGACCAAACAAGACTCAACAGAGATACGAGGGAGGGTCTCAGGACAGAGAGCAATAAAGGCACAAGAGAGACACATTCCACGCAGCGGACTGAGTACAATGGGAAAGCAGGAGGAATGGAGAGGAAGGTGGAGGGGTGGAGATCACCATGATTTTGAGGGAAGACTGAGGAGGAATGAGAGGTGGGGACACATGGGAAAAGAGCGATGAGGGGAGGAGAAGGGGGAGGGAGAGCACATTGACCTTGCCTTACGTCTCTGATGTGTGCTATGATCCGTTCACATTTGTGTGTGCAGGGACCTGCATCTTATCTGTGATTAGTAATGCTGGTTTCAGCAGCAAGTGACAGTCCTGACTCCCTGCGGCCTCCTGTCATCCAAAACATGCCTCTTCCAGCTCACCTCAGATTAATCTTTATAGCCCAGGTGAGCGAGTGCTTTTAAATCCACCAAGACTTGGACTGAACAAAAAAAGCTCCCTGGATTATCTACATGACTACTCAGCAATATGAACTTTCAAAGAACCTTGCTATGAACCCTGGAGCTGTCTTTCTTTCCATTCCTACAGGAAGAGTGGTTGGGAGGTCCGATATCCCCATGTTTCATGGAGACCTGCATTGCCTGGGCATCTTCCACCTCTGTATGCTGCAGTGACTACAGTAGCATGCCTGTAGCCTTCTGTGCTAATCTACTATTGTTCCAGTAGTCACTGCAGGAACTGCTTGTAAAAAACAAATACACAATTTTCTTCCTCTGGTTTATTTTTCATACCAGGTTGTCTGTTAAACAACACTTGAAAAGTGTGATGCCACATCAGGCCAAAGTGATAGTGTCCAGATTCTGCCCTGAATAGTGTCATTGTTGCACAAAAGACATTGTGATGTATTTGATTCTGCTTTTTGTGTCATACTTTGAGCAAAGAGAACTGAGAAATCTCTCTGAATTTGAATGTAGCACAGGAAATCGTTCTTTTTCAGACACCCAGCATCCTTTTTTGTAAAAATATGTATTAAAAGGTGATAACAATGTGACATATTGTTAACTCCTCACACCTCTGTGGGTGTCTTTAATCAACACAAATGTTGCAAATTAAAAAAGATGTCCCACCTGTAGAGGAGAATATACAAATGAAATATAGAAAATACCCAGTGGAATGACAGTTCTAATGCACATAGTTCAAGTTTACACAAATTTGAGCCCAGAGAATATTGAAGTTTAAGTGAACTCACTTGGAAAGGAACTGTGATTTTCTGTTTAACCTTATCACTTGAAAGTCAGAGCAGAAAGTGCTGTGCAGCAGGTTGAATGTCAGTAAAGATACAATTCTTTGAATTTTCAATCACTGATGGGTGAGAAAAGCTTTCATCTTGGCTGTGACCTAGTATGGGAAGAGCCAGGAAAAAAACGTCAAGAGGTGAGTTCACTAGCTGAGTTCAAAGCCTCAGTTTGAGTTATGGAAGTGTTGCTTTGAACACTGCTCATGCAGTCTTTCGCTGTCTCTCACCTGCTGATTTTTTAGATGGACTTGTAAATGCTATATTAAGCCAAATTTTTATTGGGTTTCTCAGTCTAGCTCTTCTCAGTGACCAGGAGATGTTGTGTCTTTAACGCCTTTAATGTCTCTTTCTGGAGGGAAACACTAACTTCCAAAGGAACTTCCTTCTGGAGACACTTCCTGCAAGATTAAATTATGTTCTCTGTTCAATACAGTAAAAAGGTGCAGAAGCTTAAATATCATCCGCCTACATTACCCTTGAACTCCAAGATGTACTCACAATCCGTGATAGGAAAAGAAAGGCCACATTATGCTCATAACTACACAGTTTTGCAGCAAGTAATGAAGGAGCATTATGCTCATAATGACAAACTCTGGGACCTCTGTCAAGTCTTGTTAAAGCAGTTAGCCCTGTGGCCCAGTTAATGCCAGCATATTGTGTGAAGCTGTTCATTTCCTTTGGAAAAGTGGTGAGAGGTGAAGGTGAAACCCACCACTTCCCCCACCCACCTTGTTTCCCCACTAGATAATAACACATTTCTGAGCAGAGTGATTTTCATATTCCCCATGCTAGCATTGAGACAATCCTTTTCTGTGTCCCAATTTAAAGAGATTACATTTTCTCCACTATATCCACTATAAATTACCAGTTATACAACCCTAAGTGAGGCTGTAGCTGTAAAAGCCAGAGGTTATTGAATTAGCAAGGGGTGGATTTGATTGCTTATTTGTTCTTTAAATTACAGGTAAATCTCAGAACTGTCATCACTCGCACAGCTTGCTCACCTCCTGGGAAGCCATCCCAAATCTCCAGTCTGTCATAGCGGCAGAATACACCAGCAGGAGGTGTCGGGTCAGGTTCCAGCTCAAAGCTCTCAAACTCCAAAACAATCTCAGACATCTTTGGGGCGAAGATCATGAAAGTGCAGTCCAGGTTATTGGGGTACTTCTCTGGGAAACCAGGCGACTTTATGACACCACTGTTGGAGGTGAAGTTCCTGGAGCATTCAGGACCTGCAGGTAGGATAAAGGAAAGAAATGAAATGCAATAAGCAGCAGACGAGGCACTGGGCAGGTTGGTAGGACCAGTAACTACAGCTCCAAAGTCGAGGACACCTGCAGAAAGATACAGATAGAGAGAGAGAGAGTGAGAGAGACGACAAAGCACAACTAGGGGGGAGAGAAGAAACAACACACACAGTCCTTTGTCACTGTGTAACTTCTGGAACATCTGGGTTGTTAGTCTAAACATTACCAAAAGAACAGAGGAAAGTTGAATAAACAACTTTAGTTAAGCCGCGAACCTCCAATCTGCATATACATCAACATCCATATGTGTGCTTAAACACACTTTTACACAAGCAAAAGTCAAAATATTTATTCACAGCTCCCCAGAGACCTGCCAGAGCATTAACACATTTCCCATGTTAGCTATGTCTCAAAGCATCATGGGAAAAAGATTATGATTTGACAATGAGTGACGTGATAAAAAATGATGCACGCGGCAAGCTGCGGGAACTCTATTAAGAGAGTGGCAGAAAGAGACATTAATACATGTTCACACAAGCGCTGTAGGTGTCATAAAGCCTGGCTTCACATAAACACACATACACCATCAGGAAAAAAGAGGAATCCTGTCATCTATGACAATTATTTAGAGCCATTAGTGGCAGAAATGTGCCCAGGATAACATTATTTCCATGCTTGTTTGACCTCCCATGTGACAGTGAAAATGGGGCAGACTGACTATATAGAGTTATTCCTAGTGCCTTCTTACAATAGTCTACTACAGTCATTGTAGCTTGATTGACTGTGACAAACTGCTTTTTCCACTGTCATTTAGGCATCTTGCTGGGACCCTAATTCATGACCATCAGGCCCACTTCAGCCATGTCCACCAGTGGAGTGAGTGAAGAGAGCTAGAGCCATGTTGATTTCCTTTCTTCCTAAGTTGAAAGCCACAGTGAGCATTTTGTCTCTAAAGAGAGTTGACATTTAGCACAACAGCTAAAGTGTGGCTTTCAAGAACAGTTGGCACCATTAATTTCACAGCTTCTCCATGTATTTACCCCTGAAAAATGGAGAGATTTTGTCAAAAGAGAGCTTCCCTGGGATGAGGGGGTCGCTAGATGCAGCAGTTCTGCACTTTACCTCGACATATTTGGGAGAAATGGCAGCCAGTTTGGTGCAAAAAACTGTAAATTCAAGCTATTTCTTTGAAAAAGGCACCAGTGGTCCCTGAGTGCTCTAGACAGATGCAGAATCCAAAGTGCAGTTGAGGTCAGGGTGTTAAATTTCCTGTGGATATTGACTTAGAATCCCACTCTCCATCCATTTCATCAGCCTCCACCAGGACCCTTATCTCAGCATAGCAGTTGACCAGAACAGATTTGGTCTTTGGAAATCATTTACTTTGAATAATCCAAGCACTAGACATCCAAAAGAGTATAGTACCTGGACTAATGCAAATTGTCCATAATATTCTATCATGATTGATGGATTAAATTCTGGTGACATTTTATTTATGACTACAGGCTAAATATATGTACAAGTACAGTACTTATTCTGACTTTAGTTTATGTATCTTGCTATCAGCTTTGGTTCATGTGTGCGAGGCAAGAACAAGCTCCACCACTGTCAACCCCCCTCCCCAACAAAGAGACAGAGCAAAGACAGAACAATGAAATAGAGCAGCGAGTGAAGACAAAGTGCTCTGGTAGGTCTTACTGGCAAGAAAATCAAAAAACACATCTCTTTTATCTAGTGTCTCCATGTGGGAGGGCTCCTGTCCCCAGTTCCTCTTGTTAATGCTAATGTCTAAATGTGGGAGGCATTTGGTGACAGTAGCCATGCTTTTCTGTGGCAGCGTGTGCACATATAGCAAGTGGTGTGTGTCTATCTCTGCTGACATGAAGCTTCATGAGAATGTATCTTGTTGTCAGCCGAATGCTAACTCCCTGCCCCTTACTCACTCCCTGTCTGTCTCTTATTTTATGGCTGTTATTGCAGTCTCTGTTGGAGCAAAAACAAGGAGAAAGAAATAATTGAGTAAATACCTCTTTGAGATAGCTGTAAAGGTAACACACACACCAACAGTAGTTTGGCCTTAATTCAAGTAGTCTAACATTTGCTTTTAAACAAACAGCTGAATTAATGACAGGAAGTAAGGGGAGAGAAAAAGAAATAACCTTGACCACACAACATTTACCAGCAACCTCCAACCAGACACTCCAATGTTTACTACCAGCAGTAATGGATTCTTTTCACTTTAGTTTATATTGAGCCATTCTCTACTGGGTGGGGGAATAAACAAATGTCACAGGCTGAATGATTACAGTTTGTTTAACAGAACAAGTCGTAGCCAGCAAATTGGTATTTGATGGAGATCTGATTTCAATCTATGCAAGTTTTAGTGATTTATAATAACTTTCTAAGATTTATAATAAATCTCAAATAAATATGGTTTCAGCATTAAGGGAGCAAGGAGCCCTTCATCTCCCTGATGAAACGTCCACTGTTGCTCTAAGTGCTAAAAATGAACCAGAGACTGGGAGTTAATCATTAGAACAACTCTGCGCCAAGTAACAGGCGTTAAATGTGACAACCTGTCACTATTTTCATTTTTAAATCTGTCTCACACTCCCTTTCCTCACATCAAATCTCTTTTTTTCCATCTATTCATTCCTCTCTCTTTCCTTAGTCAGGCTTATTAGTGGCCAGAGCCAGAGTGACTGAAAGTGTTGTTCTTGGACTGCTAAGAAAATTACCTCTGTTTATGTTTCATGTTGTTTTCTGGCTAATCATTAGACCCTCTACCCCTGGTATGCACCCCCATTTCTATCCCCCAATTCACACTACTTCACTCTGCTCTTATTGCACACTGACAGAGGGTTAATCACTAGTATATAATCAGCTCTTTCAGCACTAAATCAAACATTAACCTGGAGCCTGTGGAGTGTCACTGAAACATGGGAAAAGTTAGGTTTACATTTACCCACAGACTCATGCTCCCTGAGGTGCTACTGACATGGTAATTTAGTGTAGTGACGTTACTTCCCCTCGTCCGAAATGGGATGACATGGTGCTGAGGAGAAAGGGGTTAGGGGCAGTGTGGGGGTTACAGTCTTCCTCTGACTCTCGTTAAAGAGATTTGTTGTCTTAGGTTTCCATTAGTGTGTGTGTGTGTGATGACAGTGTGTCTCTATGCCAGATGTGACCTATGCCATCATGGTGTGCCGTCCGTGCAACCAGAGCATGCCCAACCCCCATACACACCTCGAAAGTGTTTTCACAGGTGTGTGTTCAAGGTAAATGTGGCTGCAGCACAATACCATGATAAACATTATGTTAAGCGCATCACTTATCATAATAATTGATCGGTCTTGTTGGAGGACACCAGTTCAGTGTCTTGTCCAGGAAGACTTTCTGTCATGCAGTCAGGGGAACTGGGACTCAAACCACCAACCCTGGGGTTTATAGAGGACTGCTGTACCAAGTGATCCACGCTGGCTCCTTATTCTGCTGAGTAATAGGAGAAGACGATGAGCTTGTGTGTGTATGTGTGTGGAAGGCAGCGGCTGTGGGGCTGGGGGTATCTCCTCACCCACTTCAATGGGCTCTCAGTTTAGCCTTGATGTGGCTCTAAGCAAACTGCAGAGATGTTAAGAGAAAACATATGTTGTGCATTAATGCATGTGCGTGCAGGCAAGTATTTTTCCCGATTTCAGTGTGACACTGTCAGATGACAGAACAAACAGAAGGAGCAGGATTTTATTTGGGGGCGACCCCACTCAAAGTTTACTGAACTTTTTAGGACTGCCATAACATATGTTTGTTGGTTGTTCATCATGTTTTTCATTCATCGTTTTATTACTATCTGGAAGTCAGGGGGCTCCATAGAGACATACACAAACGCAACTAGCTTCCTAATCCTGTTTCTGACTACCTCTCTTTTCTCTATCTCTTTCCCTCCATCATCTTACTCTTCCGTCTCTTGCCAGACTTCAGCCCGTGGAGTGAGGCTGTCAATTTGCAGGCTATAAAATAAATTGCCCATGCTAATTAAGGTGGTTGGATGGAATTGAGGAGTAGAGACTGATGTGGAAGTGGCCACGGAGAGCTGCAAAACAACCTGTTCTCTTCCAATTAGATACAACCACTGATGAAAGACAGGGCTATGAATGCCAGCATGCCGGAGTGTGTGTCAAAGCATATTTACACAGTTTACAGCTTAAGTTGGTTAAACCTGCTCATGTAAACATACCTGTATTGGGTAGGAGTGCATGTTTACACACGTTTAGCTGTGTAAACTTGTCCTTAACCCAGGAAGAAAATTAGTACCAATCCCTGAGGTCGACTTCCAGTGATAACCAGCTTGCACTCTTTGCATTTCCCTTCATTGGCATGCACAAGTGTAATCCTCCTGATCCTCCATCCGTTATCAGAGCATCTGTGTATCATCATTAACGTTACATGTGTTCACCAACAGAATGTTTTTCCAGCTAATATGCTTCTTGTTAATAAGCACTGCTAATCAGATACTGTGGCTTCAAAAACATGCAGACAATGTCACTTTTTACACTATCTATGCCTTCAAAATGAAATTTTAAAAGAGAAAGAAAAAAGAAAAAAACAGCTTTTTTGGCCATGAGTCTCCGCATTGGGGTTGGTTAAATTCCGTTTGCTTTACAGTTCACACTGCATGTCAGGACAAAAACAAAGCCAAAAAGTCTAAAGAAATCTTTGTAGACTTCAGTGATAAAATTGTGGTGAGACATCAGGGGTAAAGGTAACATCTTTCTAAAGCTTTGAGTGTTACTGTGTTTTGGTTCTAAGAGTTGTCTGTTTGGCCAAACAGAGTAACCAGGTGAGTAGAGTTTTGGTCAGCGAGGTCAGCTTCAGAAGTCTGAGATGGGAGAACCTACCAGAAGAACTATCATCTGAGCAGTACTCAATCAATCAGACCTTTATGGTTAGTCTGAAGCCATTTAGAGTAAAAGGCAAAGTAAAGACAACATGAGACCAGGCAGATGGTTCATCTCTGAGCAAGACAATGACAAAGTCACAGCTGAAGCTACGAAAGAGTTTTTGATTGATAAGAAAATGACAATTCAAATATTTATCATC
Source organism: Ctenopoma kingsleyae (assembly GCA_032353495.1). Classification (NCBI taxonomy): domain Eukaryota; kingdom Metazoa; phylum Chordata; class Actinopteri; order Anabantiformes; family Anabantidae; genus Ctenopoma; species Ctenopoma kingsleyae. The sequence goes on from JAUBNQ010000012.1 coordinate 29,826,931, forward strand.
ACAAAGAGCACGAAAAGTGAAGTTATGTGAATAGTTTGTGAAGCCCCTGTAGATCTGTACCTCTCTTTCTGTATGACTGTTAATTGATGTCAGAGCTTGTTCTTCAAAACACAGAGTAAACTCAAAGCATAATTAGGATCTGGATCCACTAACAACAGCACACCCATGATGCTTTTCTCCACAGGGGGATGGAGCTGGGTGGAAAACAAACAAAATGTATTTGTTCTGGTTTTAATCTACAGCCATGTCCCCCCCACCTCCAGCCCTGATTTCCTTTTGGATTATACAACTAAAAAGTAGATCCTCATTTACTGTAGCTCTTGACCTCTATTCCTGACTTTCTATCACTTATCCACGCTAACATACATATTTCTTGCTAGATCTGTATTTTCTCATATCTACAAGTGGCACAGTTTCTCCCCTGTCGCCACTGGGCCCCTAACACGCCTTATTTATAATCAGTCCTGGCTAATAGCTGAGACTAGGAAATACCACACTAATATGGAGAAGAATGTAGTCAATTTAACTGGCCTATCAGGGGGAATGAGGCAGTGTTGATGAGTTTGCGTATGTCAGGGTGGAGTATTACTTTGATCTGGTAAATGGGCCCACACTCCACCAGCTGCCCTATCGTGAGGGTGACACACACAAGCCCACATACTTAAACACAAGCACGAACACACACTAGCTGAGATTAAAGGAAAGGAGAGCCCTCGCATAGCCATTCATCTTGTTTCTGAGGTCACAGAGGTTTATCATACAGAGTGCTGGTAAGGCTAATTAATGAAAGTAGTCTGCAGCACCTCTCTTCTCACTAGTTATTCTCCAGATGTGTGTTGTCCTCGTTCTTCTGGGCCAAACAAGAAAAGAAGCCAAACAACACAGCATCCTTCCACGGGTTCTGATAGGATATATGTTGTTTATCATAACCGATTCCCAACTCAAATCAGTCTGGAGCCTTGACTAAACCACAAACAAATCACACAATTAAACAATGAGGCTCTTTCCCACCAGATTATCAGAATTATTAGTCCTGCTTTCATATTGGATCCTACTCTGTTGGTGTGATGGATCCAGCTAGAGATGTATCATGCTAAAATAATTTAGGATGTAGGTTTGGGACAGTGTTTCCTTAAGTCAGCTCCTCTACAGCTGTAAGAGATCACATAAAAGGTTTTAATATCAACAAATCATAACCATTTACATTTTTTGGATATTAGTCCAATCAAACATAAACAAATCAGCAAGAGACCATCACAAACAGACTATCAGACCACCCACCTGTCTTGAAGATCTCATATCGGATGGAGAAACCTGCTCCATGAGTCTCATAGTCAGACACAAATTTGATGAAGAGCTGGTTTCCAGAGGAGACAACTGGAGAGGGGGCAATCTTCCCACAGTATTTTCCCACCAGCTGCCCATTTTCATCCACACCATCTCGCACCTCCACATAGTCATACCTGAAATTGACAAAGAAAAAGAAGCAGTGTCAGTCGCACTGTGCTGTACATCCTTTTCTTTGTCCTGCAGATTATTTATGGTAATGGTGAGATTACTGCTACTACACTGTGCATGTATGGTGATGACTCACACACACACACACACACACACACACACACACACACACACACACTGTGTATACAGCACTGTGTATTGTGCAGGTAATGTAGTGGACTAATGAGATCTCAGGTTAAAACTCAGAGAACAGGTGGGCAGGCTACACTTTCATTGTATTGACCTGGCACACATACACACTCCAGAAACATTTCCAGTAGCACCAAGGTCAGGTTTATGTAACTGTTTAACCAGTTCAGTTGTCTTTCTCCTGTTTAACCACTAACAGTGCATGTGTGTGTGTGTGTGTGTGTGTGTGTG